>BHDV01012777.1:23776-62226 GCA_005406045.1 Adoxophyes honmai
GCTTCGGCCGAAGGTTTTGATGAAAGCCGATTAATCGGCTTCGGCTTCGGCTTCGGCCGAAATTATACCTTCGGTCGGACACTAGTAAATATGCAATAACCGTCGAAAAGGGCTAAATATGCAAATGCATATAATCCGGTCTCTACTCATAACTATGTTTTTAAATGTTGTAGTCATAAATTACTTGTTTAGTAAGTTCTTGTACCTCTACCACGGGTTAAGTGACCGTACCTACTTGCTAGCGACAGCAAAGAGGATTCATCATCATCATCATCCAGCCTTATTACGTCCCACTCTCCCACTGCTGAGCCCAGTGCGGATTGGGAACTTCACACACCACATATAGAATTACTTTGTCGTTGTGTGTAAGTTTTTTCACGATGTTTTCCTTCACCGAATAGCACGTGGTAAATATCAAGTTCGATATCGCACTTAAAATTCAGAGGTGCGAGCCTGGGGTTCGACCCTGCGACCCCAAAGATAAAAGATGATTTGCATGGAGAAATTCATAGTGCCTAGCGGTCACTTGTGGATATTGGTAGCATGAATAATTGAATACTAACGTTTTGTAGCGATTTATTTGGAGTAAAGTTGGCACACCAAACAAAGCATAATAAAGATATTGCATGGGATGCCATCTCATCGATTGTAGGTATGTTTATTTACAGTGCTAACGTAATCGAGACGTATTTTCTAAGGCAGGTAATCTATTAGTCTACCTCACTAGAGATACCTACCGAGCAAAGTTCACTGAACATGTCAACATTGCTGAGATATTTGCTCCAGCCTAATGACCTAATCCCATCGTCATCGACATTACATTAGGGAATATTAACTTAATAAGCCACCCGTCGGAGTCGAAAGGTTGCGTTTCTTGAAAAAACAGATCCAACAACCTTGAAAATACCAAAAAATGTTAAGATCATTAAGGAGGATTTCATATATGTATTGAAACGTTAAAGTAAAAGCCGCAGTATTGCGTACGAGGACAACTTGCACGCCGTCAAAAGCAAACTGGTTTGGCGTCGAGATTCAAATAACGCCCCGTAGCGTTGTCGTCATCATCCACGCTGATGAGATTTTTGCCTGATTTGTATGGCAGGTACCTAAGTATGCGCAAACTGATAGCTATTTAATGACGTTGGTGCTTTATTCTTGCAGTTTTATTTACTTACAGCTACTTTGCACCTGACATTGTAATTATGTTGTTGTAACTTTGTAAAACTTGCATCTTGTAACCATAAAATCACTAAACTGGTTTACGGAATGAAAGATATTCGCCGATCATATAGTCAACAATGGCAATGCTAAGATTATGTATTATCAATGTATGTATGTATGTATGTACTTATGTATGTAAATAAGTATAAGTTTTTCAGTAAATGACCCTATGAAGTTTAAAGTTCACCGCAACATATGGATCTTGCGTCTGTACGCTCAAAGTTGCTCAATTATCCATAATTGGCCACGCATTTACAAACAGGTAGACGCAAGTTTGTGTAGTAAGAATAAGTGTAATAAGCTTTTAAACAGGAGATAAAATATACAAATCCGTATGTTGTCGGCTCTGAGAAGTTTTGAGAAATTTAGCCTGGAATAAGTCACTCTTTAGTGGCGAGTAAATCGATTTTCATATTTTAAAGAAGCGGGTAAGTGACTTAGGTAGGCATTCCTAGTAGATATTCTCAAAAATTTAATTTATCGTCAGTTTGGCTTGACATATGAGAATGGCTTAAGGCCCATACAAATTGCAGTAGCTCCATTTGCAATAAGATAATATTTAATGAGATTTATTTGATAAGATTTACAATTCTTCTTTTCAATTAATTATTTTGACAAATATCACAACAACAGGTTTCCTTATTAGCCTGTATGCGTAAGCGTTGCTCAGAAATCAACAACAACCTGTTACTTATGTGTCATGGGAGTATTTAATCAAAGCTTAAACTGCCTACCCTAGACGGATTGCTGGGAGGAAATACCCATTCAAGGTAAATTGCATAACTACATCACATTTTCCTTTCCAGTTATAGTTATACGGATTTACCGTACCTAAACTTTGAACGAGGCTCACTCATTGCATCGAAAAAACCAGCGACCCAAGTGCTCTACTAAAAAAAACCGCTGAATGGAGAACTTCCTTTTTTGAAGTTCGTTAATAGGTAAATTAAAATGAGCATAAGATCACTACGGCATCGGCATCACGTAGCATTCATACATTGTATGGCATTCAGTAAATTAAATACGTACGGAACTGACGTAACATCTATGACAAGTTTGACGTCAATATCCCTAACTATAATACACTAGTAGTGTAGGCAAAGTTCGCCTGCGTATTTTCTGAGTTGGTACAGGTACTTATACATTTTTTCGGTGATAAAAAGTGGCATATATGCATCTCCTTCCTTATAAGAAGTAGTACTAGTTACTAAGTATTTCTCTAACAAATTTCGTCGACATCAATTCGCTTGGTGACGCGTGAAAAGCAGTTTTTTTCTTAGATTTACATTATATGATTGCTTAAATTCTATAAAAATGCTCAACAAAATTAAGCTATAATTTTAAAAATATTTTGTAAATATTGTAGGTAAGAATATGTAAGACTAATAAAATAAATATTAAACTGAATTCCCTCATTGTGTCAAATGTCAATAAATTATTATTTGCTAAGGCTTATTATTAATGAAGGTGCAGGTTAAATTAACTCTATCTTAAATAACCATCTGGTCACCCTGAAATTGCTAAACGTGGCACTGGATTTTTGAATTCATGTGCTCTGCCTACCCCTCTTGGGAATACAGGCGTGAGAATATGTATGTATGTATGTATCTTAAATAATACAAAACCATTAGCAGCGGGAGAGGAGTGCTAGAGATAGAGTGTACATAGTCTACTCTTATTACCTAAAAGAAAATACAACATAAACTTAAGTGTAGAATGGTGTAAGGTGTAATAAGTTTGACTTCAATGTCTGTGGAATGCATTTCAATCAAAACCCAGTTTCCCAGTTTCGCAGCAAGGTTTCAACGAAATCAAATCAGTACTTAGTTTTTAAGATATCGCAGTTGGAAACTGTGTATTTCAACTTTTTAAGTTAGGTTATGTTTGTTTTAACTTTTAACACAAACCTACCTCAGAAAAAAAATTACACCGCCCGCATGCATCAGTCCATACAAATATACTAAGCTCATCAAAATAGGTAAACGTATTAAATATGTTTACTTAGAACTAACAAAAGACACATTTTACAGTCAGCCACATGTTTGTTAATTACCTAAATTAAATATCCGAATTAAACATTCTGAAAATAATGTGCTGAGCGGATGACGTACCTGCTTCTGTCATCGCTATTGTTACCAAAAGTATTTGTTAATTAATATGTTCATGATGTCAACCACAAACTTGAACTTTAATTATATGTAAGTAAACCAGTAGCGAATAATCTACCTACCTTAATTCCGCCAGTCGTATGGAGGCGGTGACACGAGAACACGACAATGTTTTGTGATGGTTGGCGCGGTAAGGGTTGACATGCATCGAATAATACCGTGAGAAAGACTCCAATAGAAAGAGATCGCTCTCTCCAGGCATAATATGCAATAACATGTTATGTTATGCTTAGGGGCGCAAATCCTCAGAGAGAAAGTTGGGAGTTGTATTTATACATCCGTCCTTCGAAACTACGTTAGCATTAGCACGATGTAGAACAGTTTTTGACAGATCATGACGTTTGTCGAATAATTTGTACTACTCGTCGATAGGTGGCGCCAGGATACCTACACTTGCTCCTAGGGTTGCCAACCCTACTATATAATATAGTATCCTACTATATTAGGGGTCCAACTGCTATATTTTTATAAATAAAATATAGTAGGCAAAACTACTATATTTTTATCATCAAAGTCGCTAAACTTGGTTTCTATTTTTTTATCACACTTTCAGAATATTTCTGAACGAAAATGTTACTTACATTTACATACACCCCGCAGTGCTTGTATTGCTTTGACAATTTCTTGAAAAACAAAAATTTGTTAATGAAAGCTCAAAGCAGTAAAAAATATATGTTTAAAAAATAATTAAGTATTATTTGAAACCTACTATATTTTTTATTAATAATTCCCGAACTACTATATTTTTATTGGTTCTGAAGTCAAAACTACTATATTGGGTCCAAAAAAAGTTGGCAACCCTACTTGCTCCCCTTTTAGACCGGAGGTCGGTGAGATATAGGTGCAGCTTGTGCGTCGTGTGAGAGAGGTAGCAAGGGCCAAGTGCGTACACTCGACCCGCGTTGCCAAGCCTTTGATAATCCATCGCGATTGTCGGAGAGTGAGTTGTTTTGATCCGATGCGATTGACGGAGTGCGTACCTATGAGCTACGTGAAGATTGCGTCGAATGGGTTGCTTTTGCAGTGTAGGTAGTAAGTTGGACACTGTAGACATCAGTCATGGAGGTTAGCAACATGCTAGTGGTCCACAGTGCGGTAGTCTGGATTACTGCGTCGTTGTCATGATGTAGATCGAGGAAGGTGAGAAAGGGCTTAGCAGGGGTTTTCAGACGCGTGTACCCGATCACTGGAATATTTACAGTCAATTTCCGGTCATCTTGTATAGCTTTTCTAGGGTTGCCACCCATACTATATTATAGAAAAATAATATTCAACGAAAATACTATATTTATAAGACTATGTTAGCTAAAAAGTCCAGTGCCACGTTTAGCAATTTCAGGGTAACCAGTTGGTTAAACGTGATTTAAATAAGAAATTACTAAAAATAAATGTGTACTATTTTTCTTCTTAAATTTCTCAATTGTATTGTAATTATAAGTTTATTTTCTCCAATTTTTTGGAAAAAATACTATATTACCTTCATAAATAATAAAGGTGGCAAACTCTTCCACCTGTTTTTAAACCTAAAATTGTGCTAGAAGTGAAATAATCATCGTTCCGTGTGCTCTGCCTACCCCATTTCACCTAGTGTTTTGCTAGCTAAATAAGTATGTATGAAAAGCGAGGTACAGGGCATCCCTTTCTCATTCTAATTACTTGATTGATTATGACGGAACAAAAAATAGGCAATCGTCCTTCTACACTTATGTCGACGATAAAACTTAAGGCTGATGATTTACTTCATTTCCACTTTTTTGGAAGGTTCTCTCGCGCAAACTATTTAATTTAGAAAAGAAAAATGTTACAAATATCAATATCATTTTTGAAGACCTATCCATGTTCAATACTCCACACGTATGGGTTTAAAGAAAAAACCATTTTGAATGTCAGTTCTAAGTTCTAAGTATGGGGAACCCCAAAAACTCATTGTTTTTTTTTTTATATTTTTGTGTAAAATTCTTGCGGTCCACAGTAAATACATCTTCTTACCAAGTTTCAAACTGTTTCTTATAGTTTCGGAAAAAAGTGGCTGTGACGTATGGATGGACAGATAGAAAGACATGACGAATCTACAAGGATTCCATTCTTTGCCATTTGGCTAACTTATGGAACCCTTAAAACTCCCTGTGTGGTGTCGGGATAGAATAACACCACTCCAGTTCTTCCGTGGATGTCGTAAGAGGCGACTAAGGAAAATAGGTTTAGGTATGCTTTAGGAGACAGGCTAGCAACCTCTCACTATAATACCTCTTCCATCTTTACAAACCTAAAACTATGCTAGAAGTGGCTGCGAAGCGTGATTTAAGGCCCATTTACATGGTACGAGTTTCTCGCCCATTTTGGGGCGAGAAATCGTATGACATTATCGTACGCGATAATCGCCAGGCGAGAATCGCATAAAAACGGTTACACATATGCGAGAAATAAAAACTCGCATACGATTATGTCATTCGATACTCGTACGGCGATTATCGCCAGGCGATATAGTTTACACGGGACGCTGCATTTTACGGAGATATTCGCTGATGATGTCTCGACTAGGGTTGCCAACCCTACTATATAATATAGTATCCTACTATATTAGGGGTCCAACTGCTATATTTTTATAAATAAAATATAGTAGGCAAAACTACTATATTTTTATCACACTTTCAGAATATTTCTGAACGAAAATGTTACTTACATTTACATACACCCCGCAGTGCTTGTATTGCTTTGACAATTTCTTGAAAAACAAAAATTTGTTAATGAAAGCTCAAAGCAGTAAAAAATATATGTTTAAAAAATAATTAAATATTATTTGAAACCTACTATATTTTTTATTAATAATTCCCGAACTACTATATTTTTATGGGTTCTGAAGTCAAAACTACTATATTGGGTCCAAAAAAAGTTGGCAACCCTAGTCTCGACTCATCTAAACTCGTTCTTGTATGACATTTTTTCTCGTACATGCGAGTATCGCACGAATCGGTCAGAACCGATTTTCATACGAGTTTTACCCGCCAATTTACGTGATTCTCTGCTATTTAATCGACACTTGTGTTGTGTTACACAATATTCGTGAATATAATTATTTTATTTAAGTAAGTAAGTAAACACTATTGTACAAAAGGAAAAAACACAAAATACAAAAAAAAAACTAAATTATATACAAATGAAATGGCGAAGTGCAAAGGCGAACTTATCCCTTAAGGGATCTCTTACAGCCAACTTTTGAGAGTCAGAGAGTAAACTAAATTATTGAGATCGACAAAGAGAAAGAATGCAATAAACATGGTGAAGAACAGTACAACAAATTTTTTTTGATTGTCATATTTTTCAAGATAATGTACTTTAACTTGCTAATGAATGACTCCTGGCTGAATGACATGTGACGTTGCCTTAAAAAAATTACGCAGCCGGAACAACAGCAAATAAAAATTGAAAAAAAAACTGTTTCTTGCGGTTTGGCGATAGCAACAATTTAAAAATGTTCAGAAAGATAATTAAATTTGATAATTAAACAAATATGAAGTTCGTTGAGCTCTCACAATGTTCTCGTAATGCACTCATAATGACGACTGAATTTCATTTGAACTCGAAATACGATTCTCGCATTGCGTTTATGTTTACACGGAGATTGCAACCATATAAGGCGAGGCGATTTTCGCCCTTTGCCATACGATATCGTACGTGTAGTTTATATGATAACAAATTTTTTCTCGTGCTACGATAATCGTAAACTCGAAGAGAGAAACTCGTACCGTGTAAATGGGCCTTTAGTCATAATCATGGTTTCGTCTATATCACATTTTGTGTGCTCTGCCCACCCCTTTGGGAACACAGGCGTGATTTTATGTATGGAACCCTAAAAAGCGTGTAACTATAGCAGGCGAAAAGTTAAACTCATACATAGAGCGCTATTTTTAGAAGATTATTATCGTACGCTAGTTTTTTGTAGATCTATGTCCGTCCGACTAGTTAGCCGATTCAATGTACCTATGTTTATTGCTGACTGTACTTAGCTATTTAATGCTTTACTGACAACAGTAAGTATATTGTTAGCAGTAGGTATACATTACTACCTTATTATAATAATTGACGTATTGACGTCACATGACTACAAGATTTGAAGAGTCTGCGCTGCGATGAGCAATAAGAAATAAAAATATGTACCTAAATATGAACATTTTAACAAAACCAAAGTGGAAATGAAGAAGGACATGGAATATACCCACGAAAAAAAATAATAGGTACCTACCTACTTAGTTTTCAGAAGGTACATTACTTTTACCCCCGTGTGTGTTTATTTTTTTTACTGGTACCCCCGTGTGGTGCCCGGTTAGAATAGCACCTCCCCCTTTCTTCCCGTGGGTGTCGTAAGAGTCGACTCTGGGAAAGGGTTAGTGTATTGTGGGCGATGGGCTAGCAACCTGTCACTGCAATATAACGTTTAACCAGCTCTTTACCCTGAAATTGCTAAACGTGGCACTGGTTTTTTGAATTCATGTGCTCTGCCTACCCCTGTTGGGAATACAGGCGTGAAAATATGTATGTATGTATGTACATTACTTTTAACACGCAGTCTGTCGAGAGCAAAAACAATGCTCATTTTTCCGTGTCACGCTGAGTAAAGTAACACAAACCAACTCGTAACGACTGCGTGGTAAGGTGAACTTGAAGTCAAAGGCAAGGTAAGTACTCAATGTAGACCAGGGGTCACCAAATGGCGGACCGCGGTCCGCATACGGATCGCCGACCCATTGTATGCGGACCGAAAAAATATAATCTTCTTTCATCTTCAGGATTTAATGTCAATACTTTGAACCGATTCCACTCCAAACTTCAGACAGATAGTCAACATTAAAAATGTCACTGTTTCTCATTGATATAACTATAAATACCTTTGTAATTTCCGTAATTAGTAGCCTTTGTTATTTTTTTTTATTAAATGTGCGGACCGCGAATGTCATTTCATTTCTTATAATGGACCTCGAGCGAAACTAATTGTTGACCCCTGATGTAGACCTTCTACAAAGACATTGTGCCTCATGTTTAGACCTGCGCGCGCGCCTGTCTTCTGCCTTGCTAGAAGGTTGCTCACGTAGGTACTAAAATAGAAGATTAATCCCACACGTATTTTATAGGTATTTATATTTACTTAAAATTAGCAACACTTAAATTTCTAAACTTCAACAATAAACTATTTGTTAAGTTGATAAGGTAAAGAAATAAAAAAATATATATCGTAAAACGGAAGAGTTTCTTTTTATGATTATCGAATGTCGGCTTCGATAAAGTTTTTTCGAACTAAACTAAATATTCCTAAACATGGTTTTAAAAAAAATTACAACTTCTGATAGTTCATTTATCGCCCAATTCCAAGACGTCGAATTCGAATGACGTCTGTTTAAGTTTTGCCATATTTATATTAATACTAGCTTTCAGCCCGCGGCTTCGCCCGCGTTATATTGCGGTATAAAGCACAACTATAAGAAAACTTCTCGTTTTAAAAGACACACAGCGCCATCGATCGATCGATATCGATCTATCATCGATTGATATCGATCTATCAAGTTAACTATATTTTTTGTTTTCCCTCGGGAACATCAATTTTTTCCGGGATAAAAAGTACCCTATTATTTAATCTTTATGTCTGCAAAATTTCAAAGCAATCGGTTCAGTAGTTACGGCGTGAAAGCGGAACAAACAAACAAACTCACTTTCTGACTTATAATATTAGTAAGGATGTAGTACAAAAAACGTAGTCAATTACTTAATACCTAGTTTTTCGGAAATCAAACAAAGCTAGTACGTAAGTATTAGCTCGCCTTATATCACCTTGTCTTATATTATATGTCACAGGAATCAGCTGTAAAATTAGTCACAATCAGGTACCTACCGCACATAATATTGCTATTAGAATTCCTTGTGGCGGATCTTTTGCGAGCTGCGTGCTCACAACCGGCCACTGGCGTATGCATACTTAATGAATATTGTTGTTTAATTAAGAGACGACGGTATGTTCTAGACGCAAACGCTCTTCAACTAAAGCTATCAAAGCGGAAATATTTTTACAAATAACAATTATTCTTTTGGCACTTACATCAATGTTATGGGCTGTCAACCACTAATTACATTCTAGAATTATTATTTTGCGACACGACTTGTAAGTTGTAAGTCGTGGTTGTAACCTTGTAACACGCAATCTTTTAAAGTTCGTAAAATATTTTACCATGGTTTAAAATAAAATGCAGGAAATCCCAATGACTCAACTATTGCTGGACGTGTTTATGTTAGCATTTATTACTATATCACCGTATGGTGACTTAGAACAACACCTCTCCATTTCTTCCATGGATGTTGTAAGAGGCGACTAAGGAAATAGATTTAACCCGACACCACACAGTAAGTAAGTTAGTAGGTTAAGGTATATTTTAGGCGACAGGCTAGCAACCTGTTACTATTATTTCTACCAACATAAAAACCTAAAAAATATGCTAGATCCGGTTCGAAGGACCATGTTTAGAGCTAGGCTCATTTAATTTCCACTGATTCAAAAGAAAGAATTGAATTAAAAAACATTTTATTCGCAAGGAACAGAAACATAGTTTACAGATGAAGGACATGTTGCAGAAGAGAAAGAAAGTTGTGGCAGTGTTGCCAGTATAATAAATTTAAAAATATCTAAAATTACCTACTACTACTTACTTACTTACTAATTAGTGTTGGGGTTGCCAACAGCCACGGAACGTGAAATTGTCATAGTTTGGTCTACGTAGCGTTTCGTGTGGTCTGCCTTACTCTCAGAGCAGAAACTGTTTCTGCTCTGAGGCCTTACTACATTTGGGAATAACAGGTGTGATGACGTATGTATGTATGTATAATTAATTAAGACACGGCCAAATAGCAATATTAACTAACTTTCAAGTGAAATGTACGTATGTTACCTCTGCTACACGTTGAGCAACCAGAATCATGAATAAACAAGATTGTTTAGGCGTCATCAGACTATTAGACTACGCATTTATATTGGTTCCGTTATGAATTACGTAGTTCACTCCGAGCCGCTTATCACGGATTGAAAGAGATATTTTTATTACCTAACCGACATAAAATATTTTAGTTAGAGAGTGCAACGGTTATCTATCTCAATCGATTACAATATCGTACCTAATTCCTAATTAGGTATGGTTATTTTTGGTCTTTTGTCATTGTCGTTATGTCATTTTAGCAATATTTTTCCTGACTATTCATTCTAAGGTAATTTAGCGACGAAATAGGCCAAGTGCTAAATGGACGCCGCAACGAAAGTTCCGTGCCACTATCAAACATGAAATAAATAAATATATAATTTTTTGCATTCAAAGCTAGATATATTTTTAAGTAGATATACTATTTTGGCATATACACGAATAAAGTTGGGCGCGAGGTAGAGTAGACTATACCTATACCTGACACTGTCTAACTAGAGAGGTAGAAAAAAACAGGGATTCTATCCCTGTGTGTTGCTGTGCTAAGCCTATCTGTCATACATATTTTAAGTAGACATTACACATTAAACTACCGTGAGACTCACTCATCTTACAAATTACGGATAACTCACGTTTTAAATCGAGTTTAGCTCGACATGTTTCGGGTTAATTCGTAGCCCTTCATCTAGGAGCCGCGGCGGCTGCTGCTGCCAAACGCGCACTGCACGAATTAACCCGAAACATGTCGAGCTAAACTCGATTTAAAACGTGAGTTATCCGTAATTTATAAGATATTTTAAGTAGGTATAGTATTTTGGCATATACACGAATAAAGTTGCGCGTGAGGTACTATCCTCCTAAGGCCCATGGTCCTACGTATAGGACTAATGTCAAATTAAGTTTGAATTTTACGTGAATGACCATAGCATCAAATTCAAAGGATCAAAATTTGGTGCTGGGCCTTAGGAGGCTATACCTATAACTGTCTAACTAGGTGTCAAAAAAACAGGGATTCTATCCCTGTCCCGCACGCGAGACGGGTCGCGTGTTTCTGTGCTAAGCATATTGGTCATAGCTAAGTATATACTTATAACCAGGAAAATACGCTACGGTTCACTAGCAGTAATAATTAACACATAGATTTTCCCTGACAATCTTTCAGTAAAGATGTCAAAGAAAATCTATTTGTTAGCCATTAAGTAATGTAGTTAGTATTTATCTACTTCCCATTAGTTCCTAATAGTTATACATGACATGCGGCAGTACGAATTAATCACGATAGTAAACAATAATAATTGTTATAATTTAATTACAATCATATCTAATTAAAGAGATACATACATACATACATATTCTCACGCCTGTATTCCCATAAGGGGTAGGCAGAGCACATGAATTCAAAAATCCAGTGCCACGTTTAGCAAATTCAGGGTAACCAGATAGTTAAACGTGATATTGCGGTGACAGGTTGCTAGCCCATCGCCCACAATACCACTAACCCTTTCCCAGAGTCGACTCTTACGACACCCACGGGAAGAAAGGGGGAGGTGCTATTCTAACCCGGCACCACACGGGAACAATGTTTTAACCTATAATTATGCTAAAAGTAGCTGCGAAGCGTGAAATAGGCATGGTATTGACTATGTAACATTTCATATGCTCTGCCTACCCCATTTGGGAATACAGGCATGAAGTATGTGTCTATGTATCTTTAGTTAATGTTAACAGTAAGAGTTTTCAGCGACAGCGTCAGTCATTTGTATGAAGCATGTATGAAGAATTTTGACGTCGCTAGCGGTCACTTGGAAGAAAGCTAGCAATCTGTCACTACTTTAGTGCGCGAGACCGACACCCACTTCGCCGGTTTTCTTCAATTCTTTTTCTTAATAATAAATAAACAATAAGTCAGTTTCGAACAAGTGCGCCGAACTTTGAAGAGCCGGATATAGTTCTAGCTAAACATACAACATTATCATCACAATGACAAACCAAAATTCAAAATACAACTACACTAATGCTTACTCACATAATCGCGATAGCGTTGAAAGATAAGATATGACTAAATGAAAATTGAACCAAACATAATATCACTGCGAAAATTATATACAAGCAGGATGTGACTTGTCTTTCAACCTCTAGATTAAAGTCAAAATATGGACGCATCAGACTAGAGCTAAGACGTTAGTCACCAGTTTATGGCATTACGTTAAGCAACGCTAAGTGTTAATACCTATAAATCGACCAAATAAAGAATAAGCTCCCACATACTGAACTGAACCACCATGTGATTGTCCATAGTGTCACTCAAAAGCTATAACTAGGGGTGTTTATTGTTTCCTGAAACCTTTCCATAAAGCTCTACTACTCAAGGAATCGGCCCCAGTTATGGATAGTTTCAGCTGACATGCACTGCTAATGGGAACTTCATTCTTAATTTAATGACCAAATGGTCGTCGTTGTGAATTGATTGTTGTCAAACAAATACCTATTCCTTAGTGGGTATTAAATAAGAATCATTGTCCATTTAGTTGGTGCCGTTACCTTAAACATAATTAAATTATTTCAGATTTTTCACTCTAGGTACACTCGCGAGCAAAAGTATTGCATCACTTTGATTTTTTTCGATTGCACCCAATATGTTTGTAATTTGGTTTATTTCTTATAAAAAATTAAATGTAATTATGTTTATTAGAATATTAGCTACATAAAAAGCCATGAATCATGAATATCGGATCAGGATTTTTCAACTTATAACTTTTCAAATTATACTTCCTGGTTTGCGAGCCTAAGCGTGTTACGACTTTGCCGCATGACCGCACATTCGCATTGATTTTGACCCCTTTTGGGAGGTATTTTCTCATCAGCCACTTTTCACCAATTGATCGGTACATATCTCCGCATATTATCCTGTGGAAAACCCATGGAAAAAATGGAAACCACCGAAGCCAAGGTTGCCGTAGTAGCCTGGCTCCTGCAAGAACGCCGTAGTCAACGTTATGTGGCTGACGAGCTGAATCTGAGCCGATCTACCGTTCGAAGTGTTTACCAGAGGATCCAGGAACCTGGAGCTTTTAGTTTGAGATCACGAAGCGGTCGCAGAATGTTCACATCAGAGAGGAACGACCGATTCATTGTCTCGACATCTTTCCGAAATCGTCACCAGACAGGTGTTGCCATCCAGCAGCGTTTGCGTGAGGGGTGAAGAGTAGCTGCTAGCAAGTGGACAGTGAGAAGAAGACTCAAGGCAGCTAATTTGATACCTAAGAGGCCCGTGACGGGGCCCAGGTTGCTGCCACACCACCGAACAGCTCGAAAACAATTTGCACAAGTTCGTAAGGATTGAACCCTCGAGCAATGGACCCCAATTCTGTCCTCAGACGAGTGCAGAATGAGTCTCTATGGTTGTGACCGAAGAGGAAGAGTCTACAGGAGGTCAGAAGAACGCATTTCTCAGTGCTGCTTCTCCGGTAGAGTCGTTAAAGAAGGTGGTTCCGTGATACTTTGGGGTGTCATTTCGTACGACGCGCGAACTGAGCTGGTTTTCGTGCTTGGGGGTCGTGGCGGTGGTTTGACCTCTTTCCGGTACATAACAAAATTCTGAAAGAGCGCGTCGTTTGTTTTTGCGGGCAGATTTGATGAGGTCGTTTTTTGCGACCTTTGTCATGCCGCGAGAGCATTCGCGGCGCGCTTACCTAAGGGAGGTTGGCATCGCGACCATGAATTGGCCAGTGATAATTCCAATAAACACAATTGAGACTACCTGAAAAGGAAGGTTTGAGCTCGAAATTTAGCCCCGTCCATGTTAGATGACCTGAAAACGCTTTTGTTGGAGGAGTGGGACGCTATTCCTCAGAGTTACGTCCAGAAGTTAATCAGATCAATGCAAAATCGCCTTAACTGTACCATCAGGGCACGGAGGGCAATACGCGATATTAATTTAGTAATCATTTTGTAGCAAACATCTTGTTATTTTTTAAAACAAGCCTTTAATTCAAACTTTGCCTATTTTATTTACGGGCCATTTTGGAGCTACTTTCGTCAAACATTTTTTTTTTCAGGTTTTGAAAAAGTTTTTTTATGAAATTGTCATGTTTTCTAGATCCTTACAATATAAGCTTTCTTTTGATACCAACATTTTTGGGTTCAAACAGAAAATTACAAAGTTATGTGATGTAAACGAAAAACTGTAGTGATGCAATACTTTTGCTCGCGGGTGTAGTTCTGCTCAGGAAACTTCAGAGATAAAGAGGAAAAGGTGACTTTTACACTTTTCCTTATTAAGTAGGTACACTTTATTGTACAAAAGGAAAGAACACTAAATACAAAACTATACACATACATACAAATGAAAAGGCAAAGTACAATGGCGGACTTATTCCTTAAGTAATGGGATCTCTTACAGCCAATCTTTGAGAGCCAGAGAGGAGAGAATTATTGACTCATAAAATAAGCAGGAAAAAAAACGCAACGTAAAATTAAAAAAAAAAAATGTGTCATAAAGTCATAATATGTACATACATACATATTCTCACGCCTGTATTCCCAAAAGGGGTAGGCAGAGCACATGAATTCAAAAATTCAGTGCCACGTCTAGCAATTTCAGGGTATGCAGATGGTTAAAACGTGATATTGCAGTGACAGGTTGCTAGCCCATCGCCTACAATACTATATGCAATATTAATATTATAGTAAAAATAAAAATTCAAATACATAAATAGTATTTTGCTATCAAAATTATTACAATAAATGTCAGTCCGGTTATCTATTGCTGTTAAAGCATGCGAAGAAAGTGGTGCATTCATTTAATTTTTAATGTTTTGGTAGGCCATTCAGCGAAAGTTTCTTCATGATAAATACCTACATATCTAAGTGACTACGTGAGCTAAGAATCCGTTTTAATTAATCGTTAGATCCAGAGCAGACCTGTAAGTAGTTGTTGCCGAAGTAAATAAATAATCGGAAGCTTAAACCGAGAACGGTCCCCGCGTGTGTTCAAAGACCAATAGTGGGGGTAAATGACCTATCAGCATTATCGGTCTTGAGCGTTATGAATAAAAGTCCGCTAGTCAATGACAAGAGATTATAGGAAGGTCCATTAGCATTTAAGATTAAAGAAAAAAAAACAAGTAAACAAACATATTTCATAGACTTAATTCACAATCTTGCAAGTTAACATCTACTTTTCTTTTTTCAAGAAACAAATGTTGCAAATATGGAAGGTAAATGAAAACCAATGTGCTTTTTTTAGGATTTTATTATAATTATTGTAAGAATAACATCCGCTTATATGATACCGATCTTGTTGGCAACATCTAATGCGTCGTAGTCTCGGGTTAGCCGAACGTACGCCTTCTTCTTGCCGTCTGGTCTGTAACAAGCAGTGGATCATCAATAACTCTATCATTTTCTAAATTAAATAAACAGTAATGACTATAAATAATCAGAAGTGTGTTATTGTGATTTCATTCTTAATCAATGAGATTCCCACAAAATATCATCATTTTAGAAATGTAATTGAAAGGAAAAAAATACTCCACTTGCTTTCTTAAGCCGTTGAACACACAATTTATTAAAGGGCATGTGTCATTGTGATGCACTTGGTTGTCAATTAACAGAAAGACCCAAGCTTAAAATCACAAACCCTTTTTTTTCATCTCAGTTTTAAATGCAAAAAAATACTTTATTCTTCAGAGCACTTCAGAATAACTAAGAAATCCAGAATGATTACTTACATGCTATAAAATTTACTACTCAACTATTTTGCTACTCCAGCTAATGCATTACATAACCAATATAAGTTAACTTAAAATTGAATTACTAGTTATATGAGAGCCAGATATTGGCAAACGTTTTTCAGCTTTGTTAACTTGTGATGCGAGCTTCTTCAGCATCAATTTTTAAGATTACTATTTTTACTTATTTGCAATTTAAAGAAGAAGCAGAGGCAACAAGTTTCATAAGTAATTCTGAAAGCAAAAAACAAAGGTGAAATTACTAGTAATACAGAAGAACATACCTGATAAGGGTGTTAACTTTAGCCACATTGACGTCATGCAGTTTCTTCACTGCAGCCTTGATGTGGTGCTTGTTGGAGCTGGTGTGGACAATGAACACCAGTGTGTTGTTGTCTTCAATCTTTTTCATCGCAGCTTCAGAGGTCACTGGGAACTTGATGATGTTGTAAGCATCCATGCTGAAAATTCAAACACGTCACAATTAAAGAACAGCCACACTTTTACGTATTGAGAATCAAATTGAACAATTGAATCAGAAATGTGTATTTTTTATATCATTGTCTATCAATGAGATTCCCACAAAGTTCTCATCATTGTAAATGCCATTAACTTTAAAAAAGCCCCTGTAAATCAAGAAAACTAATCACAAAGCTTTGTGTACTACAGAAACGTAGGGGTCACACACCAATAAGTCTGTTAACTTTCCTAGGTATTATCATTATCATAACACCTTCTAAATAATATGATATTAAATTAATATTTTAATTACCGATTCCTCTTGGGCAGAGATTTCCTAGGGTACTTGGGTTGCCTAGGAGCCTCGAAAGTCTTGGGCCTGTGGAAATGCACCGAGTTACGGATCTTTCGCACGCGCTTGCCATGTTCACCTTTGACAACCTGAAATGTAAATATTAGGTGTGAATAAATGGAATGTGAATTTTTTAATACTCAAAAAGATATTTTTTATGTTTTGGTAACCAATTCAAACTATTTGAATATTTAAACCAAATTACAATGAATATAAATGTCCTCCTAAGCTGAGCCTAAACCTTTCAAAACATGAAACATTACATAGAAAAACAAAAATATTGATAAGTTGCTAGCCTATCACTGCATACATATATTTTCAACCTTTCCAATAAAAGTTTACATACATGCATACACACACCTGCCTGTATTCCCATACACTGAAGGAACCATAGGCAGAGCATGCAAAATGTTTAGAAATACCATGATTGTTTTACAATCTTTAGCGCCTAGCAAATTTGAAATATATGAAAGAGACATAATAGTGACAGGTAACTGGCCTATCACCTAAAATATATCATAACCTACTTTTCTTAGTCTCTTCTGTACTACATTTCCTAAATGACAAGGGGTGATATTCTAAAGCTGACACACACCATACAGAAAAAAATCCTCATGATTGATAAACATTTAAATGCTAGGAACCACTAAAAACTTATTTGATTGGCCATCAATGAGCAATTTCAGTAATTTCAAAATGTTAAGTATTTCTAAGAAGTAGATGAAATTGATAAAGTATTCCTACCTTTCTCTGTGCTTTAAGTGCCTTCACTACAGGCTTAACAACCTTCTTTTGTCCCTTGATACCAGTCTTCTTAGGTTTAGGGGCAATCTTAAGTTTGGCTGCAGCTGGCTTGGGCTTGGTGGCCTTGGCAGCAGACGCGGCCTTCTTGGCTGAAGGGGTTGCGCTGGATTTAGACTTGAGAGCAGCAGCCTTAGCAGACCCAGCCTTCGCTGCTGGTGCAGATTTCTTCTCAGCAGGCTTGGCAGCTGATGCAGCCTTGGCAGCAGCGGGCTTGGCCGCCGGAGCTGACTTCGGCGCCGCAGCCTTGGGGGCAGGCGCAGGAGTCTTGGCAGAGGCTGGCTTAGCAGCAGACGCAGCCGGGGCTGATGCGGCTTTAGGAGCTGCTGCTGGCGTTTTAGCCGTAGCAGGCTTCTTTTCCGCGGGTTTGGATCCAGAGGACCCTAAAATACATAACGAAAAAAAATTGATAAATGACACACTCAAAAAACTTTGATAACATTCACGGACATAAGTTATTTTACTATGGCTGATATAAATGAGATATGACTTTAATTGAACCACGTCGAAAATTGTAAATGGGACCTTACAGACTGAAGACAGAGGGACGGTGATTACTAGTACATAACCTAAAACATTCACATCAATGTCAAATATTCTAGTTTCAAGTAAAATATGAACTTAAAGCCTAATGATTTAATAGCGAGTAATACAGGCTTTACATAAAGCGACATAACCTTGGAAATACTTTAGAGGAAGTTGCAGGGCATGAAACAATACCGCGTGGCCACACAAACGTCAATAATAAAACTGAAATAACATGGAAACAAAGGATCTCATCGGTTAGATATCTATAATATATGATGGTGCAACTTCATTTAATATAACAGATTTAGATAAATAGCCTGAATTTCGAAGTAAAACCGATAAATTCAATAACATACCGGATTTTTCGGGCTGCTTCTTAGGAGGCATCGTGACAGAAAAGATGGAGTCTGTTCGAGTGTTACCAGACTAATTGATGCCAGGAATATAATTTCGTAAGGGGTTTTTACACGACACGATTGAATTTTAGCATGAATTAAAAGAACTTTAAAATAATTAGAAATAACGAAACCTTTCCAAAAATTCGCAAATAAAATTTCGACACAACACTTATAAGTTCTATTTTTTTTACAAATTGTTACGTTTACAGTCCCCGACAAGGATGGTTAGTTCTTTTTATGTAAGTTCGTGCTTCGTACATCACTTTTTCCAGGTAAAAGCGAAATCTTGGCATTTTTTGCATTTCTTCTCTTTTTTCTAACTTGCCACAACCCTCAAAAGCTGTGCGGATTTAAAAATTAAAATTATAATGTAAAATCGATATTTTTATACTTACTACAAAAACCGTTTAGTATGATAGTATGACATGACTTGGTCGGATAGTGCGAACCGCAATAATGTTTGAAATTAAATTAATCAAAATGTCGCCATTGATTTTTTAACATTGGTACCTACCGGCTGCAGCATGATTTTAGATTAGTAAAATTAAGTTTTTAAGCCGTGGTAGCCCAGCGGTTCGACCTGTGGCCTCTCAAGCAGAGGGTCGTGGGTTCAAACCGAGGTTCAAACCCCGGGCTCGCACCTCAGAATTTATGTGCGATATCGAATTTGATATTTATCACGAGCTTTTCGGTGAAGGAAAACATCATGAGGAAACCTACACACAGCCACGAAGTAATTCATCGTTGTGTGTGAAGTTCCCAATCCGCACTGGGCCCGCGTGGGAACTATAACCCAAGCCCTCTCATACTGAGAGGAGGCCAGTGCCCGGCAGTGGGACGTATACAGGGTGTCCCAAAGTTATGGGACATGAAGGGGAAGTACCTTAAATATCGTAGATAGTGTATTTTGCTCAAAGGAGACTTTATCCTATTTTTAAAAGTTAGTAATTCTGTATTCATAGATTTTCTAAAAATTACTTGCTTCGTCTGGGAATCGAACCGACTAAAATGTCAAAAAAATAATCATCCTGTTTTTATGATGCCAATCGAAAGAATAGCTAAAAAATAATGACTTTGCTTAAGTAACATAGTATTTTAAAAGAAAGGAACAACGTGAAATTAATCAGTTTAATCAAATTAAAAACATAAACGACACTCTCTTAGTCAATTAAGTGAGTGTTTTTGTGTAAATTAATTAATTAAATGCTCCAAATGTGATCCCTCTTGTCTTAGGCAAATCGCCGATCTCTTAATGAGTCCGGTGCTAGTTGATTTTTTAATCATTTTATGGTGAACACTCCAAGTGACATGGCACAATTCTGTTCGCAACTCGCCCACGTTCTCGTATCGCTTTTTGTATAGCATATTTTTTACGTATCCCCAAAAGAAGAAATTTAATGGTGTAAGGTCCGAGGATCAACAGGCAGCATACCTATTTAGAGATTGGCGATTTGTATAAGACAAGAGGGATCACATTTGGAGCATTTAATTAATTAATTTACACAAAAACACTCACTTAATTGACTACGAGAGTGTCATGTATGTTTTTAATTTGATTAAACTGATTAATTTCACGTTGTTCCTTTCTTTTAAAGTACTATGTTACTTGAGCAAAGTTATAATTTTTTAGCTATTCTTTCGATTGGCATCATAAAAACAGGATGATGATTTTTTTGACATTTTAGTCGGTTCGATTCCCAGACGAAGCAAGTAATTTTTAGAAAATCTATGAATACAGAATTACTAACTTTTAAAAATAAGATAAAGTCTTCTTTGAGCAAAATACACTATCTACGTTATTTAAGGTACTTCCCCTTCATGTCCCATAACTTTGGGACATCCTGTATAGGCTAATGATGATCATGATGATGAAGTTTTTTTGCCAGCTTGTGCTTAGAACGACAGGGCGCGAATATAGATGCACGCGAGATATAGATTACACCTGTCACTGTCTAACTAGAGATGTCAGAAAGTAACAAGTAGTCTACCCCGCGCCCTTGTTTTTTCGCGCGTCGTGTTGTGCTAAGCCTGTTAGTTCCAGTTTTCATACAAGTTCATTGCCGACTGTACTTATTTTTTTTTCCTTGGTTGTTGGTTGAGATACTTGCGATGCATCAAAAATCAAGGAGTATTCTTCAACGCAGAATCAAACTACCCATAACTCGACAGTTTTGTCGTTTTATATAGGATACAAAGCCAATTTAAATAATTATACTACAGAATGTCTTCATATACAACAGCGGTTCTTAACCTTTTTGCCTGGCGACCCAAAATTCAAAAATATTAGAAGTCCGCGACCCAATCAACCATTAAAAACAAGTTAAATGCAGTAATTGCGGTTTGTTTTTCAAAAGGTCCCGCGGGTCCTGCGACCCATCTCGATATGGCCCGCGACCCAAATTTGATCTTTGACATGTCTTTTTGTTGAAATACGCAGTCTAAAAATGAAAATCGTTACACTACACAATTCAATTATGAAAGTACCTAAATGATTTTTTCATACCTAAATTGTAAAATGTAAAGATTTCGATTTATAAAGTGTACGTTTAAATAAAAAGACACGTCAAGATTGTTTACATTGTTTTAACTACCTAAACCGATAAGGTATGGGATAAGTATCGCATGTACCATTTCAGACACTTATCAATACATTATGCAAATAAAAAAAAATGGTAATGAATCTTATCATACTGTAATAAGGTACCATAAGGTTGGAGAAATTTAAAATATGTATAGTTGAGTGTATTGCCAATGCCAACTGTACGCGGAAAGGCAGAAGACATGCAAATCATGAAACACATAAATTTTTTACCATAATATTCGCATCAAACCAGACACTTTCTGCCAAACCAGAAACCACATAATTTCAAGGTTTTTGGAAATGTTAATAAAAAGTAATTTAGCTTAATATAGTAATTATATATTTGTCAAATTAAACTATCTTTAACAAAGGTGGTGCAAGTGTGGTAAACTTAAAAACTACAAATTAAATATAAGACATTACAATGTACTATTAAAAAGTATCAACATTGATTGAAATTTAAGACTTTGCTTAAGTATTCCCAAAAAAAAAAAAACTCTTTTTTTAAACTTTTTTAAGGCTTCTATTTCATGTTGTAGTCACTAGGCGCTTGAGTGGAACTTGCTGTTGTGCGGTGGAATGAACCTATATTCCAATTTGGTGTGCTGAAATTGACATTGACAGAACCTTGACAAGGAGATGGTGCATTCACTACAGATGGGCTTGGTCTCTTTCCTATTATTAAAGGAAAACATTCATCTGAGATGCAAGACAGTGCTTCCTGTATGCGTTTCATCCTATTTGAACAATCTTCAAAGTGGTCTATTAAGTGTTTTAACTCCGGAGATCCATGAATGTTGTGATGTGTTTTCAAGCTTTTGTCAATTATCTTGAGGCCCTCGATAGAATTATAAGTTACCTTTTCGCCATTATAAAAAAACAATTCCATGTCAGTGCCATTTTCCATTAGTTGACATTTAGCTGATGTTGAGTATAATGTTATCTTGGGCGTTTTTGCCTTTACCAGGTCAACAAAACGAGATGCATACAAATATTTCTTCCAATGTTTTTGAGGTAAATTGTGATATGAAAATATTTCATCTGGTTTAGGGTCATGGTCTAGTTTCAGATTAGGAATATCCTTATTATTATCAATTGAATAGATTATAATTTTCATTCCATCTTTAGATATTTTGCAAATTTCAACAACTTTTTCTTCTCTATCTTTACCTTTTCTTTTGATAAATTCTACAATCACACCAGTTGCTTCTATCTTTAATATAGCATTTCGGGTTTTGTGTGATATCACTGGCAGCCTATCTGCACACAAAGGAGGTACACTTAAAACATTGGAATTAACTTTGCATACTTTTGGCACATTTTCTTTATTTTCATCAGTTATCTGACATTGGATTTTCTCCGATGCGATTTTACTGTGAACTGCTTTCTTTTTTATATCATCTAAAAAAGATGTACCATTAGAAGGGATACCAAGCTTTTGAGCAAAATCATTACTTAATTGATTTTGGGCATTAATATCAACATGGTTAGAGCATATATTTTCATTTCCACCACAACCTCTGGTATTGTAACCATTACTGTGAGCAGATAAGTTCTCATGCATTCCAGAAAATACATTCACAGAGGCTGGTCTGGTTTCTTTACTAATGGATCCAGGCATGTTCAGGTCTCTGCACATTCCCAGGTAATCTGAACCCGTTTTGTCTTCATTTCTCGTTTTACTGCTGTGTTGAGTGCTATGCAGTGTTGTGATGAAACCAGAGTCTCTTGACAAATCTTGTCTGTGGATACAAGGTGCAGTGACAGTATGATTTACAAATGGGTGGTCAATGATTTCCTTGAGCGTTATTCTTTTAGTTGGATCTTTACATAACAGTTTTCGTAAAATATCTTGAGCTTGGGTGGAAACTTCTGTAGGTATTTTATAATCAGCCTGAATGACTTTATTCAGAGTTGTTTTCACATGCTGAGTGTGAAATGGGGGACTACCCACTAGCAAAGTGTATAGTAAACATCCCAGGCCCCAGACATCAGCTGGCAATCCATGCATTTCTCTGGAAGCCACCTCAGGAGAGATGTAATTAGGAGTTCCACACATGGTTACATGTTTCTCATCAGGTCCATTTAGCTGTGTTGCTAATCCAAAATCAGCAATCTTGACATTTTGATCTTTAGTCAGAAGCAAGTTGTTCAGTGATAGATCTCTGTGTATAATATTATGTGAGTGCAGATACAACACTCCACTCACTACCTGCCTGAAAATATCAGCTGCAGCTCTTTCAGAAAGGCCATGATTGCTTAACTTAAAATGTCGGGCTAACTCTCCATTATGCGCTAATTCTAATACTAAATAAACATAGTGTACATCTTCAAAGAAAGTGTACAGTTCTAAAATAGCTGGATGTTTCAAGCGAGAGTGTATGGTAACTTCTTGTCTCACTCTTCCAATCATCCCAGCACTGGCCATTAAGGCTTTGTCTATCATTTTGATAGCTACAAATATATTTGACTTCCGACATTTTGCTCGGTAGACATGGGCAAACCCTCCTTTGCCTAGATGTTCAAATATCTCATAGTCTTCAATCCTCTCTCCAAAAACACTCACACTCATATTTAGTAAATCCTTGTGTCGTAAACAAAATTAAATTGTTTGTCAATTGTATAAGCAGAATGATTTGTCACATCCATTATTTCGCAGTGTACTGAAATATACAAAAAACATTAATTAGTATGAAACTGTTGCAAAGTTACCCCAAGTAAGAAACAGAATAGACATTTACTTTATTTACTATCCATTTGGCGTCCTCTAAACTTTTTGCTATCATTTCCTTTACGCGTTCAGGGTCAGGTTCAATTTTATGTTGTTTATAACTCTGAAACCGAAAATGGTTTATTATTTACCTGAGTCACAGAAGCGTGATTTTTAAACTTATAAATTACAAACAAGTGATGAGGTAATCAATGAACGAAGTGTTTCAGTTAGATAACGTCAATATATGCGTTATAGGTTAATAATTATAGTAATAAATAAATAAAATAGATAAAATACCTGTTTGATTGAAAATTTATAATATTTACATGCATCAGGCGGCAATCTTTCACATTGACGTAATAAGTATTTGTATAGTTGTAAAGATGTCATAACAACCTTATTAGAACCACTGAAGATTTGCGAGAAACGACGAATCATTTGATTTATTTAGTTCTGTTGTCTTGTGCTTGTTATTGCGCAAATGCGCAAGAAAAATTATATAAAACTACTCAAACCCAAGCTATAAATAAAGCTTTTTTTTACTGTCAAGTGCTGTCAACTGTCAAGCAAGCTAAACCATAGACATGAATAGTTGTTGGTTTTGGTATTGCTATGCTCAAATAATAAACCTCGTTCAAACCGCTTTCGATTCGAGCCAAAACGAATCGAATTGAATGTACGTGTGGCGGTTGTGAGGAAATGCAAGCACGTTTGTAATTGACGAAAGCTGAATTACGCCTTCTGCTTCCGTCTGTTTCACGGATATTGCAGAAGGAAGTTAGTTCTTATTTTCAACATCATATCGTAAATTTACTCGCTATCCTGCCTCTTATAATAAAACAGTATGGCATTTTTAAGTTGAAACGAACATTTTCATGTTATTGTGTAAATAGTTTAAGTGTCCGTGCAGAATGTGAGACATGTACGATTATTTTAGTATTTAGTGGTTCAAGTGAAGATAACTAACATTATGAGAAGTAATTTTACTTTTTATGTTCGTGATTGTGTTACTTTGATAATGATTTGTTAGCACTAATGTGGTATGGCACTTGTTACGATTCGACGTTCTTCGAGTGTACAAACACCAAGGAAAACGGTAAGCAACAAAGACTAGGGCAGTGCTAGTTAAGTGAAGTCTAGTTGATAAGTTATTCTAGTTCTCTAGTGACCCACGAGTTCTTTTCGAGCATTGTTCAAGTCCGGTAAATTGGCTGTTGAAAGTACTGAAGCTTTCTTTCGTCCTTGATCTATATATTGTTTTAAAGTAACCACCTATGCATCATCTGGTTTTGAGTTAAGAACTTACAATAGGTGATATTAATTTTAAATAAGCTTTAAATTTACCAGATATTACTTTTAAATGTTCCAGTCCTTTAGTCTTCTCTTGATCAAATATCACAACATATTTTAAGTAAAAAGAGGTTATAAGCTAAATAAATATTGTACTGATATTGTGTACTTTAAATACAATTTACATATTTGTAAAATGAGAATTGTTCTCGGTTGGCTGTACTTTTCCACCATGCAAGTTCTTACTCTCAAAATGCTTTTGTTTGTGTTTTGTCAGGCCGACTTTAGTGGGATAAAAATAAAGCAGTCTACTTTGTTTGTAAAATTCATTAACAGGTTGGCTTGGATCAAGAAAAGTAAAAGTTTGAGTTGCTAAAAGCACAAGTAATTGAAATACTATTATCGTTTAATTGATAAAGATATTGCTACAGTCAAGTTGCAGTTGAAGTTAAATTGTTATCACATTAAAAAATTGTTTGATTTTATAATTATCTAGTGACATAAATTTCAGCTTACTATTGTTGATAAAAAAGAAACAGCTAAGTGTTTAAAAAAATGTGACAAGTCTAGGACAAGGAGTGACAGAACAGATTCATAGAGCCAATTGTTTTGTTTAAATGACGCATTTGAAAACAAAATGAGATGAATACTAGTTTTTAACCGACTTCAAAAAGGAGGAGGTTCTCAATTCGACCTAATTTTTTTTTTTTTTTTTTTTTTTTTTTTTTTTTTTTTTTTTTTTTGTGTGTATGTTACTCGATAACTCGAAAACCCGTGGACCGATTTTCAAAATTTTTTTTTTAATCGAAAGGGTATAACTCGAAATTGGTCCCATTTGCACGACACCAGGATCTGATGGTGGAATCTTGGAGAAATCGAGGGAACTCTTCAAATTTTATATGGAGATGTACGGCGTTTTCGGTAATTTGTTGATGAAGTCAAGATTTTACATTCAGTAAACAGAATACTTTCAAAATATTGCTAACTAGTTGTGCCCGCGACTCCGTCCGCGTGGAATAGTGACAAATTTCCCCCGTTTTTCCTACATTTTCCACTGTTTCTTCGGTCCTTTTGGTCGCAGCGTGATGTTATATAGCTTAAAGCCTTCCTTGATAAATGGTCTATCCAACACAAAAAATATTTTTCAATTCGCACCAGTAGTTTCTGAGATTAGCGCGTTCAAACAAACAAACAAACTCTTCAGCTTTATTATATTAGTATAGAATTGAAGTCGGTTTTTTTTTGTTTAAAATTATTATTGATAAAAATGTAAGCAGAAAAAATACAGAACAAATTACATACCAAGTAGCAGTAAAACTCTTCTTTGAACAAGAAGAAAATACAAATATTATAAAAATAAAAACAGCAAAGGCTGACACATTCCAAAACCGAAAGGAATCTTCATACATATTCGTACATGATTCACATGTTAGTCAAAAAACCTTTACTGAGTTAAGGGCTGTAATTAAATCAAAACGTAACTAATTCCTTTGTGTTACTACATGAATTTTGTACAGGTAATTTTTGCAACAACTAAGTAAGCAATTGTGGGTTTGTTTCATTAACCCTTAATTTTTAGGTTCATACGTCTTGAAAACCACATCCATCGTGCCTATCTAAAATGCTAACGCTAATGTAACGGTGTAGGTAGAGCATACAAAATGTTACATAGACAAAACTGTGACTATTTCATGCCTCATAGCCATGTAAAGCATTTTTTTAGGTTTAAAAGATAAATACAAATAAAGGAGAAGGAATCAATAGGGAAAAGAATCTGGTTTATAAATATTATCATACATGTATACATCCCACCTGTATTCCCAAATGGGGTAGCCTGAGCTTGCAAAATGTTACATTTCATATTAGCCACTTCTGACTTATTTTTTTTAGGTTTTTAGTTTAAAGGTATAAATAGTGACATGTTGCAAACCTACCTAAAATACAATCTATTTCTTTAGTCACCTCTTATGATATCCATGGAAGAAATGGAGAGGATGTATTTTAAATCTGACTCAACATAGATAATCAGAGGACATTATAATTTTTATTGAATTCACAATGCTAATAAAACAAGAAAACCAGTTAAAGAATTAGTTTTAGATTTACACAAAGCTTATTTTTTGTGAATCAAATAGTTAATTAATAATAGTTTATTAATTCATATCAAGAAATGACTATGAAATAAATATTTCCGTCCACAATATTTTGCTTTGAATCACTATTAAGGTTTTAAATCATTCAATTCCAAAATTATACAATTATAAAAATAAAATAGGTTTAGCAGTTCGACCTGTTGCTTCTCAAGCAGAGGGTCGTGGGTTCAAACCCCGGGCTCTCACCTCTGAATTTTTGGAATTTATGTGCGATATAGAATTTGATATTTATCACGAGCTATTCGGTGAAGGAAAACATCGTGAGGAAACCTACACACAGCGACAAAGTAATTCAACGTTGTGTGTGAAGTTCCCAATCCGCACTGGGAACGCATGGGAACTATAGCCCAAGCCCTCTCATACTGAGAGGAGGCCTGTGCCCTGCAGTGGGACGTATATAGGCTGATGATGATAGGTTTGCTTTAGGCGACAGGCTAGCAACTTGTCACTATTATACCTCTTCCATCTGTTTTCAAACCTAAAACTATGTTAGAAGTGGCTGCGAAGTGTGAAATAATCATAATCATGGTTATGTCTATGTCACGTTTCGTATGCTCTGCCTACCCCATTTGAATTGACATGAAAAAAAATATCATAGTTAGACCATGGCTGTCCACGACATTACTTGCGGGTCGTATGCAGCTCGCAAAATTGTTTTCATATTATTTGTTTAAATACATTAATGAGCAGATTATATGTTTATTTGAAACTTAATAAAATATATGCTAGAAGTGGCCAGGAAACTTGAAATAGTCATGATTTTGCCTAGCTAGCGGTTCGTGTACTCTGCCTACCCCGTTCGGGAATAAAGGTGTGTTGTATGTATATTTTTATTAATATTTTACAGCCCCCAAATGTATTTAACCATTTTTATCGGTCCTAGGTCCCATCTAGTTTGGACAGCCCTGCTCTAGACCACTGTAATATTGATATTTCTGATCTTCATGATAGCTTTTTCTGATAGATTTTTGAATAGACTTATGTATTTGTCTTTGACATAATTTCTTTCTTCAAATTCTAACAAAAAGTTACCTAGTGACCAGATTTTTTAACTGTTTGTGTCATTGTATTCAATAAACTACTGAATTGAATTAAGACCTAGTGCCTTGATATTTTACACTTTATAACAATATGTTTAAACACCAATCACTCAGTAGAATTCCCATATCAAAGGGCAAACAATTGCAAGTTCTGCTACTTGCCAACCATGAACCATTTCATGGTGATTAGCAAATGTTATTTCCTAAGAAATATTTGTCAGTGAATTGGGCCCAAGATTAATCAACACCAATGGTCTTTGTTTTAGGATGAGGCAACCAAATCAAGTGAGAGTCCTGAAGACGATGTCGGAAGCCGTGTCAGCAAGAGGTAGGTAATGACTGTTTCAATATTATTATTTTCGTTTGCTTTTCACTAATATGACGTGCTAATGTAGTTTTCTTGTCATCATTACTAGGCCATTAATGTTAATTTGCTTCTTCATTTCATAAATGTGTGTAATGAGTAGGCACAACACAACTCAGTTTTTAAGTAACCAACAAACAGGGATCAAATACCGGTATTATTTTCATACATTTATACCGGTATTTAATTTCGGTATCTCAGTTGTTTTTGTATATTATTGCAATTTTTTCATATAAAGTCGTACTTTTGTAGGCTTACCTAAATACTATCTAGGAATACCAAGCTAAAATTCCAAATTAAAGGAGATATTTTAGTTTTTAGTAATACCGGTAACAATCCCTGAATTAAAACAAGTTTAGTTTGAAATGATTTGTTGCTAAATTTTGTTGCTTAAATTAAACACCATACATTGCTGAAATACCTCATCATAATTACGTCTTTAAAATTTTGAAAATTAATGAATTAAAACTTTTCGTAATTGATTGGATTATAATCAAGATAAAAACATATATCTAATATTTCATCAATAAAACAGTAGCATTGCTGTTAGGTATTGTCCGAAATCTTACAGTTTCAGTTAGATATACCTACACTAATATTTAAAAAATATTTCTTTGGCCATAAACATCAAGTAAGTAGATGTCTAAAGGTGAGCAGGTTAGGTATTCATCTATTTACAAAGTCGAAAGATGCGGTTCGCTGATCAGTGTTCACAGACTGAAACTGACCTTTATCTGGCTTAAAAGGTGAAGGCATAAACTTTACCTGCCCATTCACGACTAAGTTGTTCTATACCATATTGTTGAGTCCTTTGTTTCAGATCAGTTCTATAATTAGGAAAACAAATAGTACTCCACTTTTTTAAATGCAGAATCATGACGATATTCTCTTATAATTCGACGCAGTTGCGCTCGTCACGTCCGCGTAAGTAAATCCTTTAGGGTATTGCGCTAAAACATTGGAAACGTGAAACAATAGGGCAAAGTGTAGAGGAGAAATTAGGTGGAATCGTTTGTTTACGGGTCATTGGTTAATTTGTTTGGTACTGTAGTAGATTTCGTCTTGACTGGACTTATTTATTATTATTTATAACCACTATGTTAACAATACAAATCGCGCGTGTTCCTCTTTGGACTATGGCCAAAACGTTTATGTTTATCAGGTTCAGGTGATAACTTGTTTCCAATTTAAGGTGAATGACGGTTCCCATGGAGTCTATCTATGGCGTAGAATTTTTTTTTTACTTCTGATCAAACTTAAAAATTACCAACTACCTATCTACCGTATCTCTTCCACTCACAATCAGTCAAGAAAAACAGTTTTATTCACAATATTATATCAGGAATGTCAAAATACGCGAGGAAATATTAAAAAATGTTTCGAGGACGTCACATTATTTTACTTGAGATAAGTGGCTGCGTCTCTGTAATCTATGTATTTAATTCCAGATTCCTAATATCTGTGATTCTGACAGTGTTTCTACAATCGTCATTGTTGGTAGTTATGTGTTTAATGTTGCCAAATTACTCAATGACCACTTCCAAACTTAATAACCTTATGGTCTAACTTTGTGAGTGCGCCGCGGGCTGTAAAAGATTGGGAACCCCTGGTCTCTAACTAAAGGTTCTAAAATCGAAGGAAATAGATTATTTTAAAATTCCTCAATCCCGGTCTTTAGTTAAAAGGTCACTAATGTCTGGTGATAATATTCACTAGAAAATCCATTGTAACTCGTTATCAAACTCTTTACTGTATCGTACGTAAAGAATGGGATAAGCCTTGTGGTAGGATAGTAATAGGATAACTACTGTTATTGCTATACTAAACATTCTTTATGTAGATGTGCTCTGACATTGTTGAGTGTTACCACTTGATTATCCTTTGTGATTATATCTTTCAAATCAGGTATAGAAACGTATAGAACTAGACTCGGCAGACCTGATTTCTTCCAAGTTCGATATGTGGATGATAAGACACCAGTATTCTAATTCTAACTCCTGATATTCTCTTACCGATGCTTACGATCGGTTATGGTACCTTGATGAACGTTCTCAATATGCAATATTTCAACGGTTCGGCCTATTGCTAGTGATAGGAAAATGCCAGATATTGTATAGACGTTACCAGCACGTATGTCACGGCTGTGAATTTACTAAAGATCTCACTGATTAAACGTCGAAGGATTCATCAGTCCGCACCTCTTTTTTTACTGGTTTTTAAATATAAAATAAACAAGTACCTAATAAAATTGCTTTCACTTGATAATAACTGGAAGATAGGTGTAGGTACGCTTGGCAAGATGCTGCATGCTAAACCAGTCTGGTTCCTTAGATTTCTAGAAATGTTGATTTCACGTCTCCCAGTTCTGACCTTTAGATTCTGTTCCACCTGTTTAAAAATTGGTATCTGCTATTCTATTGGAAAAGAAATACTTGTTTATGTATCAGTAATATTTTGCTAATTTGAAGCAAAAAGTTATAAGCTAAAGGATTCAGCTGACGCTTTTTGCGAAATTTTAGTTGTTATGATTGTTTATTGACACGCTTATGTTATTCGTCGCATAAAGCAATAACAGAGTCCCCGAGGCGCGTCAGGCGTGGCGATTTGTTGAGTGCGACGTGTTCCTGTTCTGTGGCATCTGCGTCGAGTTTCTATATTTACGCGGCAGTTTGTACTCGACTCCGCAAAGGGAAGGCATGAGGTCGTCTCGGGCGCAGTGGCGTGTCGCGCACGCACCGTGCAGCCGTTCGGGAGGCGCGCGCGCGCGGTCGCGCACTCGGCGATCGCTAAATACGACACTATGTCGAGTTGCCCCAGCGCAGTGTTTTGTGTTCATTGACAGTTTACCAGTGACTCCATGACCTTTATTGCAGCTTTCTTACGCGATAATGGTTGCGTTCAGGTATTGATTTTTATAAGTTTTTTTTTAAAGTCTTGAGAACGACAGATATTAGGTACTATCGTAGGAGTTTTTATAACTTATTTTACCAGGTACTCGTACTCTATGTATTTCAAGTTTGAAGGTTATAATATGCTTTAGTTTAGGAAGTTAAATAAGAGAAAAAAAAAACCGGCCAAGTGCGAGTCGGGCTCGCGCACGAAGGGTTCCGTACCAAAAACAGCAAAAAAAAAAAAAAACACGTTTTTCCTATGGAAGCCCCCCTTAATAATTATTATCATCTGTGAAAATTTCAACTCTCTAGCTGTCACGGTTCGTGAGATACGGCCTGGTGACAGTGGTGACAGACGGACAGACAGACAGACAGCGAAGTCTCAGTTATAGGGTCCCGTTTTACCCTTTGGGTACGGAACCTTAAAAAGCACATAAGTACCTAGTCCTAGAACCGTGTAAAACTAGGCTTTGTGCAAAGGCATAAAACGCAACGTAAAATTATCTTGGTCAAAATATCACTATCAGTTTGTTGTGACTACCTAATTTATTACCGAATCGTAGGTACCTATTATGCACTTCAGTACTTACTTAATTTATTTTTTATGATGTTACAGAAGTATATAAGTAACTAAAACCATAAAAACTCAGTTCAAGTCTATACTGGTATTGAAACTGACAAGAAAATTACTTAATATAATAATAATAACTGGATTTGTAAGAAATCTCTAGGGAATATGTAACGAATCATTTGACAAATATCATAATACAGCTGCAGTATAATAAAATAATACAATCCCTGCTTTGATTGAATATAATGTACTATAATGTGTATATAAATATTCTTGTGGGAACGCGACGTTACGCTCGTTTGTTTACACAGCGCACGTTGCCGCAATCATGATCGCACCAACCAGATCGAAACGTGATGGTAATATAATAGTATACCTAGTATTCAGGTTTAGATTTTTTTTTACTAGGAAGACAGATGAGAAAGCGGGTTACTTGGATCATCAAAGCTCATAACCCATAAACACCTGCAATATGAAATGGATTGCAGATGCTTTGCTAACTGCTAACCCAGAGGAGAAAGATAGGTTGGCCAGAATTTTACCGGCTCTCACACTCTCCCCTGTTAAAAGTCTAGCGGAATAGTTTCTGGCCTTGCCGTGTAAATATTATTAAAAATGTCTAGTGCCCGCGGGATATCACACTAGCGATAAGCGAATTCTATGCTGACAAGGTCGAGGACAACAACTAGTCAGCCAGAAATAAACTAGAACGTAAGGCATAAACCAAATCCTACTAATAGGTATTCTACCTGCTAAGTAATCCCATCCTATTAACAGTACTATAAACAATCTTTTCTTTTGATTTGCTTTTGTTTATGGAGTTAGTCTTGTACTTGTTTGCTTGAAAATTCAAGCTGTGTAATAAAAGTAAAAATACTATGTTTTACTAACGCTTTCCTTTTGCCTATATTATTTCCCAGAAAAATGTCTTGTTCTGACGTAGGTAACCACCACTACTTGCATTGTAGGCCATTTTGCGTGTTCCATACTCATAACAAATTTCAAGCCGCAAATGGGCAATGGGCAAAATAAACTTTCAGGATTTGATTACAACTAAACAACGGATCGGGTAAAACTAAATAAAAACTACAATAAAAGACAACTCTGGCCTACTTGACCTACCAATAGCTAGATCTTAGTGGTCTATGTGGTCGATAATTGAATAAAATGTATGTACAGTACAGTGTACATCCTTTTCTTTTCAATTGACTTCTTCTACATTGTTGTAACTAGGGTAAGATAAAAGTAAAATGAAGCAGATGTGCTACGTGTATATCTCAAGGTGTCGTGTCATTCGGCGCCGGTGACAAAAGGCAGATCGATATGTATAATAATGGGGTTCCCGTCTTATTTTAAATTTAGAATACCGTCATACTAATATCTATAAAATATAAGCCAGTTTATATTTTTGCATGGGCGTTACCCCTTATCTTTTCAAAACAAATAAACAAATCATAAACAAATTATCTGAAATCAAACGATGGTACGATATAGCTTAATACTTTAGGTAGGCGTCGTCGATTATATTGTGGTATGATTGTGTCAATAAGTATAAAATTTCAACTGTGTTCGTTTATGTTTACTGTTGGCGTTAACATTAGTTTTCTCCATGTTAAACATAACCTCGTTAAGGGCATATAAGGCTGTCTAGACATCGTTTATGTCTCTCCAAGATTCTTAGCTGAGCTCACTTTGTTAAGTCATCGCCTCATCATTATATTATTAGGTTTTTATTATCTTGGGAAATCTGTTTGTTTGTAACGCGAACTCTGTTTTTTCATATACATATCTGTAGTTCATGTGTCATAATCATAATCGTAACTGTAGCTGTTTGTTTGATTCCATGTATTACATTTCAATAGAAGTGACTACCCTCTGTTGATCAGGTTGAAAATGGAGACAAAAAAGTATTTTAAACCATCAAATTTTATTTCGCCATCTTCGTTATATTAATTAGCACTTCACTTCTTGTTTCGTATTACTCGTTTCGGTTCGGTTATTGCAGATTCATTGTTCACGTGAAAAATGCCAGTGAAGAATTCACGCAAATATTCGAACTCGAAGAATAATGAAAATAACTGGTCCAACAGTGACCTAACTATGCTCGAGAGCCCTGTTTCGATATTCTTGCATAATCAGTGTAATATCCATTTACACCTTAACTTCTCTACAAGTTCTTCAACTACCTATGATATACGAGACCGAATGTTGCGCTACGGTTCCAGGCTTAGCCGAGGACGTTCTGCCAATTTGATTAATTTAATGTTGCTTGAAAACTTTCTGATTTAGTACAAAAACCTTGTCCTTAAAAACTTCACGAAGGTGATTTTATTGCGCGTCACGAGCGTAATTTCTTTCTTCACAAGGTCTTCAATTTAAATATACGTCGGCCCTAATATACCTAAATAGGTACAAGTAGAACGTAAAGAACGTTCTTTAGTGTCGAGTTTCCAAGATCCTTTGAGTAATGGCATAAACCTAAACAAGGTTCGTATGCCAATTGAGGGCTTTTGTTGACGATTAATGATAAAATTGCACGAAGTATGTTGCTCTAAAATGTACAAGGGTTAGCAATCGCGACTGATTGAGCCATGTGGCAGAAGTGAGATAGCGCGCGGTGCGGCCGCGTGGTTCGCTGCCCCAAAGCCGCACTCCCGCACCGAATCGGGTAAAGCAAAGCGATGAAACAAGCGAACCGCGGTCGAGCTCCCGCGGGGCTATATGAGGGCGCGCAATGCTTTGGCAACACGCCGCTGCTATTTATAATAAACCTTGAAAGCAGCCGCCCTTGCCGCTTTATTGCAACTAGACATTTGAAAAATATCACGAAATCGCGCGCTTCTAATACGGACAATGTGTTTCTTACTCTATTTCGGGATGACGCTCTTATTATATTTTCACGCGAGCTTTACGCTATCAAATAATCTCCCGAAATATCCCGCGATGTATTTTCGGATTTTCTCATTACTTTCGCTTCATTTCATTTACTTGATAGCGCTTCATTAAACAGGAGCGAGTTTTATATTTAAATTTGATTAAGTATGTACCTAAATACAATATTCTGGTTACCCTGAAATTGCTAAAAAATTGGCACTGGATGTTTGAATTCGTGTGTTCTGCCTACCCCTTTTGGGAATATCGGCGTGAGAATATGTATGTATGTAATAGTATGTATACAATATGTACTTACTTCAAGAGAAACAAATAGCGTCGCTGTTCTAAGTATTCGTACAGGGAAAATCTTACTTTACTGACGCTTTTTCAAGTTTTCGACTTCACTGATTTCCGATCTTACTAAATTCAGCGGACCACTTTATTTAGGAGAGCGGACATCCTCAGCAAAATTAGTAAAGTGTGACATGGAACAATGGGTGAATTCGTTCGGGAAGTTGATGACACTATAAAGTCTGTTAGACTCTTTGATTTATGTCCATGTTTTTTTATTCTTTTGAGGTTATTGATACCAGATTGGATTTAAAGAGACAAAATAGCTAGAAAAGAAGACCGTTCTTTGAGATTGAATATTTTTAAGTATTTTATGGACCCAGATTAATAACGTTTAATACGCTTTCCATATATGCCTCGTTACAAGCAAGAATTGTATTGTATCGGTGTTCCGGGGAAGCTCGTGAGTCACCGTTGCAACACGCACGGAGGCGGCGAGGCAAGCCCGCGCCGGCAGCCGGCGCGTCGGCTCTCCACCGGGCCTAGCACACTAGCTAGAGCTCCGACCATAAACCATACATCCTTCTCCAACCAGTAGGTGAATGCGAATACGACGAATGCTTTTTGTCGCCGTGCTAGGCCTGCAGCGGGTGTCGGGTCGGCTGCGCCCGCGCCGGTGAAAGGGAGGTTAAATGCCGCCGAATGCCGCCCGCTACTGAGACGGATTGCCGCAACTTCACTAAAAATGGCGTCACTTATACATTTTGCGGTTTCATTAAAATATTTGAAGTATGTACTTGTTAAAGTAATTCCCTCATATCTGTAAAGGCCCAATCAGACGGTTCATTCGGATGAACGTTCATCCGAGTGATTGCTTCATTTTTCTAGTGAATTCCTTCGACAGTTTGTTTCATTCCGTGTTCAGACGTGTCATTTCGAGTGAATAGTACCGAATGAAAGGCGAAAATGAAAGAAAAATGAACCGTCTGATTGAGCCTTAAGTATAAAGGAAATTACATGATACATTCAATTTCATTCCGAACGCATAGGCCTACGTTACCTTCAATTATGTATAACTAGCTTCTGCCCGCGGCTTCGCACGCGTTAAATTCGGGTTAACACAGAAGAGATTTCGGAATTATTATTAGGAAGCGCCCGCCAGAATAGCCAGCCGCCATTAGATTTTTTCCTACTTTCTCGACACTTATCGTCATATTTTGGAAAATTCAAACAAAATCTTTATAAATTGTAGCCTATGTGCTATTCTGATGTATAAGCTACATTACTGTAAAGTTTCATGAAAATCCATTCAGTAGTTTTTGCGTGAAGGAGTAACAAACATCCATCCATCCATCCATACATCCATCCATCCATACCTACTCACAAACTTTCACGTTTATAATATTAGTAAGATAGTACCTATGATTAGCAAAATAGATCGTTACATTCTTTAGGTATATTGTGTAGGCATTAATTTTATTTACTTTTCTGTCCGCCAAAATTTCGTGCACTAACAATGTACCTAGTAGATATAGTGAGATGCGAAAGTACCTAACTATGACACTTAAATACACAAAATGTGTCCAATATTTAAAATATGTTATGGTGTAAATACATAGGGTAAAACGGAACAACAAGTCCACAAGTATAGTGTTAAAAAAACTTAATGCTGATACATATAGTAGGCAATCTTTAAGTTGACGTCACGATTGACCATGATGCCTCCCCAGGCATCAATCCCCATTGGATGTGAAAATTGCTACAACCATCGATCTAACATTTCTAAAGGTTCTTGTAGCTTTACGTCGGCACGCAGCTCTATAATGTGAAATTCAATTATACGCAGCCCGCAAGTAATTATTTTCACGGAAAAACCTTTCGCAGTAACTACTGATAAAATACTATGCACTTAAACTCTCTAATATTTTAGCTGTCGTGTTAACTACTTCACTAAGTATGCTTCTCTGAATCGAGTAACTGTTTTATAGTCCTCGGTATCTAATACTTTTAAGTAATGCGGGTAAGCATTTTACATGGTAAAAGCAATATGAAAACTTACCCCCACTACGTATTACCTAGCCAAGTTAGATGCCGGGGACTGTATGTACTCTACTATACATAGATACTCCGAGGGCGGGTTAGTACAGACTTGTAGTAATTGGGTAGATGATGACAAAAAAAATATTTTAGTCCGTCATATAGATTACCAAAAATAATTAAACACGTGTTTTTTAATTTTATTCGATAAACAAAAAAATACGAGAATACTGCGCTTAGAAGTTTCGAATGACGTCGCTACGTGCTACCGTTTTTACGAAGGCGTGAAGTCACAAGCCGCCACTCCGTCACTCAGTCACAAGCCGGGAGTTTGATGATATACCTACATATACATTTGTCGATGTTTAATTATTTGATAAATCAAAAAACATGTGTCACATATTTTTCCATAATCTAACTATATTAGAATGACGTATTTTTAACTCAGTCGACATCCCTATTCTAGCACGACAACGCGTGTGACAAATAGTTCTCATCCCATACACTCGTGGGATTTTCGACTCCAGTTTAAGTAACACTCAGTGGCAAGAATTCACCTTCTTCCCTTGAAATGTTCTCTAATAATTTGTGCCACTTTGAGACGCCACTAGCAAATAATTTTTCTATAACTTTATATGAAAATCTCGTTGCAGATGGAACGTCAAAGTGGCGAAAATCATGTTAGATACACGCATAAAACTTGTCACGATTTTGAGCGCTTGGAGCATTTTTTCCTGGTAAAACCGATGCGCGAGTTTACTCCCATCACAAGTTCTAAGTTTGATGCCGAATGGTCAATGATAACCAGTCCATAGAACTAAGCAACTTTGTCAACACAACACAGTAAAGCGTGTCACAGACTAAGCAGATACGATAATATTTTATTTGCGTATAAATGCCATCTTTCCGTATGCCGGTGCAAACAGATATTTGACGGTAAAATATAAGTTAACTGCGCTGTAAGTCTATTAGCTCAGGGGCCGTCCATTAATCACGTGATGTTTTTTTTGGGCATTTTTGACCCCCCCCC
>BHDV01012777.1:70585-83639 GCA_005406045.1 Adoxophyes honmai
GGCGGCCCCGCGGCGCGGCGGAGCGCCCTCCCGTCGCGCCCACCGTCGTGTCGATCGCGCCGCTCGATTACTCCAATGTGGTGGTATCAACTGTGATGTCGAAAGCTCAAAACAAAAAACAATTGCAACACGGGAAGACCCACCCGTTGACGAGGCTCAACTTGAATCGGTCGAATAATAGATGTTCAAATCCTGTATATAATACTATGTAGAAGTATTTATGTTTTTTATTTATTACGAATTCTTGCCAAACTCGATATTTTATCTTTGTAGAGTTTTATATACTGTTTACAAAATGAAATCACAGTGTATTTGTCTATCACGTAAAATTGTATTAAGCGGCTGTTTGTGCGTAGAGAAAATGTTAAAAGAGAGAATAAATTCAATACAACTGATGTACAACTTTTGAGTGAAGTTTCCATAAATTCAATCCCTTGAAACCTTAGCCATGTAAAAAATATAAAACTTATTTTACGTACTAATTGATATTTGATTGACAAATAATTGTTAAAATTTTGTAAATGACTTTATTTTTTACTTATTTATTTTACAAGTGTTACAATTAACAGATCGTTTTGTTATCCAAAGTCCACAGTCTGTAGTCTTTTTCCAGTGACAAAAGCAACGCGCGGTGTATTTTCTATTTCACTTACTTTTTTGTACGTGTCGGGAACTTTTGTCACTTTGCGTCTTATTGTTCCGAAGTCGAAAGCGTATATTCCACCGGGATTGTTACGTATAGAACATTCCGTCTGTTGGACAAAGTAGTTTGTGAAATATTCCGTAAAATTACATCACACAGCACTTCCGTACACATATATGATTTTCCTAATTTTAACAATTAGGTGCCTGGAATTACTTACTACTTTTAAATTAGTATCCACAACTCGTAGCATATTAGCCTCCGAGCCACCACATACTAAAAGACTAGTCTGCGGTACCATTTTCCCACAATAAAGTTTTGATGCATGGCTGTCGGGAACAATGTTTTCTATTAATTTGCACGAACCATAGTCCCACAGTTGGATACAATCTTTCTCCTGCCATGAGCAGGTCAGAATCTGAAAAAACTTGTTTCGTAATTTAAAGATATAATAAACACTCCAAGTCATAAGTCGTTGGAGTGGCAAAATGTCGCTTCTATTAAATGTTAATAAAGTTCTAGCAAAATAAACCAAAGGCTCCAATGTGGTCAACAAACACAGGTATATGTAGAAGACTATATTATTCATACATATCGTCGTACAACTGATTGTTGCGGATGTCTGTTACCTGTTTGCCTGGTTTGTCAAAGTCCAGTCCTTCTCCACACATGTGGACGCCAAAGAAGTTTTTCGTCGCGTATGGTTGCCGGTCATCCCAGCACATGACGGTGTTGTCCCAGCCTCCAGATATTAATTCATGATGCGATTTTGGGTTAAAAGCGCACGCAAATATCCTCGACGTATGGCCGTCTATAACGCCTCTTCTCCCACTGTTGCGAGAGAAAATCAGACACTCCTTCAAGAGCTAACTATAGAGTTGTTCAACAAACACAAATGACTCAACTAAATCCATGTTTTTTTTAATAGGTAAAGATGTTACCTAGAATAGAAAGCCCTTTCTTGCGTTTGTGCTTCCTCATCGTACATGTTGAGCTTAGCATCGTCTCCGTACGTCACAAATTTCGTATATCGTGGGTGATAGTTTAATCCTAATGTTTGCCGCTTCTCCCGTATTGTGTACAGACATTGATCATATTTGTATTTCCAGCACTTTATACATCCATTTACATCTTGAAAATAGTTATGACGGGTTAACTTAAGCTTCAAACGCACTGACAGCGGCAGCATAGCGGCGCGGCGCGCTGGCTGGGCGGTGTCTGATGTAATATTCAGAATTATACGAAAAAGAGTGCATAAAGCACCGGCCAGGAAAAACCGATTCGTTTATACCAACACGCCACACCGCGCCGCGTTTTTCTGATTCCGCTGTCATTGTGTTTGGAGCTAGAGGTAAAGTATACCTACGTTAGGGACTACTCACATGACGACAACAGCATATTCGTAATGGGGTGAGCCTTGCTCACCGGCCGATGCTTTATAGCAGTCACGGGACCGGGGTACGACCGGCACTCGTCGTCTACTAGCGTGTGTGAACACTTCCCGGTGTTGCAGTCGAACAGCCTGATTGTTCCGTCTGTGAACCCGGCTGCTATCTCATTCACGTCCTCTGTGTACTTGCAGCACATTATTTCCTTATTTGTATCTCTTAAACGACATGGGTAAATTAAGTTAGGAACTGTATTCAGTAATACGGTTAAGGTTCTGAACCGTTGGCTACTGCCTCTACTACACATTATCTAGAGGCTAAAATGACTAGATTCTACATATTGGGCTTGTAACTCACATGATGGATAACACATTCACGTCTCCTTGATATATTTGATTCTGTTCACTAGGAAATGAGCGCTGCTCCACATGCGGCGTGCTCGTGTGCACAGTGATTACTTCTTTCTGCGGTGTGACAGGTTTGAAATACGTGTTTGTTACCGCGAAACTTTTACGTGCCGTTTTTATACTGTTTTGGGCCATAGGCCCGGCAACCGCTTTTCTTTGAGGATCCATAAATTTGATTTAGAGAAGAAAGATTACATAACAATTTATTTTTGTGTGGTTCTTTTAGCTAAACATCAAAAAAATACTAAACATTTCAATGTCAGTGTTATTTGGCAAAGGCTACGTACATAGAGGATAGAACCTATAGAGAAACAATGTTCGCAACCCCGGTCCGCAAATGTTTGTTTATTTCAATATACTAACGTGTAGTGTCACTGTCACAGAAACTGTATGGAGCCAACAACAGATCTGCGTGCAACTCCTCATATTTCTAGATGTAAATTAATATACTTGCGTAATGACGTACTGTTCCATTCGTTGGTGTGGTAAAAACGGCAAAAAATCAAATTTGAAAACAGACGGTGTTACATTTAACCGGTAATTAACAGTAAACATGCATTTTTCAATTTATATTCATTTTAGTGCAGCTCAAGTTATGCATCTTTATGCATCTCACTTTCACCTAGGTGTCATCCCATTACTTCATCTCATTCTTTCAATACACAGTGTAACTAGAGTTGCGCTCTTAATAATCAAATGACGTATCGATATTTATAAGTATTTCGTATTTTACGGTGCCGAATTAAATAAATGTTAACGTAACATAAAATCACGCCTTTGTTCCCAAATGGGGTAGGCAAAACACACGAAACGTGAAATAGACATATCCATGATTATGACTATTTCATGCTTCGCAGCCACTTTTAGCATCATTTTGGGCCAATCAATCAATCAAATCAATTTTCGAGGTTCGTGTTGAGGGGCCGAAGTCTTCCACTGCTAACAATTACAGTCCAGTGTCCCCGCGGGTTTTATTTAGAAAAAAACTGCTTTTTTGTATTTTTCAATAACAATCATTTTTGTAAAGTTTTGATTGTATTCACTTAAATTAAATTAGCTGTAATCCGCTGTGATTGAAAGTAGGTTTATTTTAGATTCATTTAACGAAACTGTTCACTGTTTACAGTAGGTAACCTTGATAAAAAATTTCGTATTTTTTAATTTTTTGACAGTTTTATTTTATTATCTCGGTCCAGATTAGCATTTTTTTTTCAATAAACCAAAAGATGACTGCATTGGTAAGGAATTAAATTTGTTGGTGAATTTTATAATCTTTTATTTTAAAAGTGGTTTACATTTCATTTATAATTGTACAAGAGCGATATTAATATTGAACGATGAGTGCGAAGACAGAGAGGTGAGCTTGTTTTAAAAATTGCGTTCCAGGACAATTAGTAAAAAATTACTATTATCGATATCGATATTATTGATACATTTGTAAACTTGCCCAACTCTAGTTTGGCGCGCGATCTTGGGCCGGCCAATAAGAGCACAGCGAGGTCTTCAATTGTTTTGCGGAATAATTTCCGAACAACCAAGATGACATTAGTACTCTATAGGTTATATCCTCAATGGCTACGTATGATAAAATAATAACTTTCTTGACCAGCCAGTTACATTGCATACAGATCTTAGTCCAGGAACGTGTTAGGCTGCTTTTCCACCAGATAGCTACGGATGCGTTTGATATCCACCAACCAAATCCATTGGTCCACGTATCTTGCCACTGGTGGAAACAGGTTTAACAAAGCTATGTTTTTATGGAAGGATGGGTGCTATGAATGCGGGCTATGATGCCCGCGATCGTCACTGAAAGCACTGAAAGTAGACATGCCATCGAGCTGCGCATCTTCCTCGCGCGGCTATTTTGCGGCGCCGCATCTTAGCACATCTTAGTCGCCCCGCTACACAGCACACAGCTTAGCGTTAGTGGAAACAGTCACATATTTTCATAGCGAACCTGTCACATCTTAGCAACATCAACATAGCCTATCTGTGGAAAAGCACCCTATAACGCCTGGCAGCCGAAGTTAGAAGACTGTAATTGAAAGTTATATAAAACTAGCTTTCCGCCCGCGTGGAACTCGGTTATATTGCGGTATAAAGCACAACTATAAGAAAACTTCTCGTTTCAAACGACACACGGCGCCATCGATCTATCATCGATTGATATCGATCTGTCATCGATCGATATCGATCTATCAAGCAAAATATATTTTTGTTTTCCCTCGGGAACATCAATTTTTTCCGGGATAAAAAGTAGCCTATGTCACTCTCCGTGCCCTAAACTATCTCTACCTAAAAAATCACGTCAATCCATCGCTCCGTTTAGCCGTGAAAGACGGACAAATAAACAAACAAACAAACACACTTTCACATTTATATATTGGTACGGATGCAACCAACTTCCAAAAACAATTGCGCGATTTAAAAAAATACATTTGATGACTTATAAACTTCATACTTGCTTGCTTGTAGGTTTAGGTGACGTTAGTTATAATAAGTTCTGCTACTCGACGATAGGTGGCGCTAGGGTTGCTGCAGTATATTTGCCTACTGATAAAATGTAGGTATGTTTAATGCAAGGCAGAATATAATAGTAAGCACTACGTAACTACATAACAACAAACACAGTCATGACCGTGACATTGTAATGACATTATCGCGTGAGAAACAATGGACCAAACTGTTACGATGATGATGTATTAATTATTTCCTTTTTGCGTTTCATTTTGGGATACAAATAATAGAGCGGTTTCTCTCACTGTTGAGTTTTGACAATACATAAGGTAAAAGTCCTTGTGCTCGACACTGACCCAATACTTGGCACTTGCAACCTTATGTCATAGTAAAACAGGTGTCATATACTGGGCGTTGAGGCGTCTAGCATTGCTACTTTTACCTTATAATATGAAGTGTTTGACTGTTGTAATTAGATTTTAGACCCAAAACCGAATTTCGACCAGTCCTATATACCTACTATTTAATGAGGAAAAATAGTTTAATTCGGTTGGCTTGCTTACGAAGCAAACAAAAATACGACTCTAACTCGACTACATGATACTTTGTCGTTCGTAGTTTCGTTGTAGCGCACATGTTCGATCCCACCGCGAAATCTCCCGATTCAATTTCGGTTTTATCCAGTTGGCGGTTGGAAACAAGACTAAGCCAAAAGTAGGCCGAAACCGAGAGTTCAGACCCGACAATAACTTGCGCGTTTTCAGGAATGAAGAGTAAGTAGGTAAATATCAAATATGAATTTGATAATAGTTATTTGAGAACGTGAATAAAAAGTATATTACATAATTCCGCTCTGTGAAATATTATATTTCAAGTAAGTAGTTTTAGGTAGGTACATACTTATATTTTTAACTACCGTGAGACTCACTCATCTTATAAAATACGGATAACTCACGTTATAAATCGAGTTTAGCTCGACATGTTTCGGAGTAATTCGTAGTTGCGTTTGGCAGCAGCAGCTGCCGCGGCTCCTAGATGAAGGGCTACGAATTAGTCCGAAACATGTCGAGCTAAACTCGATTTATAACGTGAGTTATCCGTATTTTATAAGATGATACTTATATTTTAAAGTAACGAAAGATATTTATTTATATTCACTGATTTATTGGACCCAAAACAGACACCAACACCATATTAGAAGTCAAAAGATTTAACATAAACATCATTTAGCTAATATAAATTAATCAACAGTTCTAAAATATATCAGAAATAGCTACGATTATTTGCAATACTTAATTATAATTAATGAAGATACAAAACTGAAAACAGTAAATGAAATGCTTTGTTTCATTACATACTCGTATTTTATCAGTTAGGTACTTAACATATAAATATGCGATATAACAATTAGACAAATAAACCTCAGCAATTTTATCAAAAATTGCAGTATATTTGCCAAGTTACGCTATTTATTCCATATTTATATGTAGAGCCCACAATATTACGGTACAAACGTATTTCTAGCAAAATGTTCAGTTTTTCCAATAATCCATCAGTGTTCGTATGTGTATAAGGTATATGCAATAGGATTTAAAAGGAATTGATTAGATAAATATTTTATTTCAATGATTCAACATTGAAAAAAATAATATTTTCATTTTATTACTGATTTAAAACAAATTTTGAGAAAATGCTCTGACCGAGTATAGTAGATATAGTTAGAACATGTACATGATTGTTATGATTACATTTGGTCATTTAAATGCTAAATATAGTTAAATAGACTACAGTCTCTCTATTTCAGTCATTTTTCAGTAGTTAAATTCTTAATTAAATTATGAACTAAATTGTTCTTATCTCAAGTCTTTATTTAAAAACTAATCAACATTTTTTTATAATTATAAATTTCTAGTAATTAGAAACGATTCAATGATTATGTCGCTTATTTAATAACGTGATTAGAAAACTATAAGGCATACTTATATTATGAATGACATTCATTATAAAAATACTGAAATTCCGGCCAATATACGATAAAGTATAACAATAAACGTTTTGTCACGTAAATCACGGTACAAAGATTTATAACTATCATTACTCGCAGACAACCACATACCTAAGTAGGTACGCAATTTTAATTGTACGTAAATGATATAAATTCTTAGTTGTTTAATACTGAGGTATACTTGGTATTATACCCACCGTAAGGACAGCAAACGAATGCGACGGAACACGTCAGCACGTTCAAATCACACAGCAACGGCGAATACTGATTAATTAATGCTCTCAATCAACAAGGTTATACCAGTGGGTATTAGAAGCCGAGTTTCTGCTCCAAGTCGGCCCACAGCGGGTCCAGCGGTGCGCAGTGTCCGAGGTCGCGCAACACGGAGGGCGTGGTGTCCCCGAACATGACGTAGTAGGGCTCCTGCGCCTGCGCGTCGGCGCGGCGCCGCCCCGACGCCAGGCGCACGCTCCGCATCATGGCCGACGACTTGAAGCGCTCTGGAGAACATGAGCATTCAACATCATCACCCTTCTTCGTCATCAGAGGTCTCAATACTTAAGGTGATATCAGACGGTTCACTCGGATGAATGTTCACTCGAGTGATTGCTTCATTTTTCTTTCATTCCATGTTCAGATTGTTTAGCTAGAAATGAACATTCACCAATCTTTTCCGACAATATGGCGTCGAATGAAGTCGTGTGTCTTGGAACAAGTTTAGTTTGGCGGAATCCGAGTGAACGTTCACTCAGTGTTCAGACTATTCATTTGTCGTTCATTCGGAGTCCGAGTGAAAGATGGCGAGTGAACCGATCCAACATTGCTGGATCGATTCACTAGTGAATTCATTCGGCACTTTTGTTACACTCCGTGTTCGACGTGTCACTTCGAGTGAATAGTACCGAGTGAAATGCGAAAATGAACGAAAAATGAACCGTCTAACCTTTAGGGGGTAGGCAAAGCACACTAAATGCTACATAGACAAAAATCATGACTATTATTTAACGTTTCGTGGCCACTTCTAGCATATATTTTTTAGGTTTTGAGTTGGCAGGTATAATAGTGACAGGTTGCTAGCCTGTCTCCTAAAATATACCTCAAGCTAATTCCTTAGTCGCCTCTTACGACATCCACGGAAGAAATGGAGAGTTGTTATTCTAAAGCCGACACCACACGGTTAATACGAGAAAATATTGGTGGTTATAGTGCCTCCTGTGTCCTACTACATTTATAATCATGGTTTTGTTTGTCACGCTTCGTGTGTCCTGCTTACCCCATTTGAGAACATAGGCGTGATTGTATGCATGTAGCAGGAAGAGGTCCCTTAAGGGATATGTTCGCCTTTGTACTTGTTATTTTGTCATGTTTCTTTTGTACAATAAAGTGTCACTTACAAACAGATACGTATCTAATTAAATGGTTACCTTCATCAGTGCTCAGCGGGCAGTACTTGATGGTGTGCGCGCGATCGCCGCGCGCGCCGCAGCGCTTGCACACGAACTTGCGCAGCACGGGGCAGGTGACGCGGCCGCTCGCGTCCTTCAGCACGTGCGAGCGGTAATACGACTCGCGCTCGCCATTGTTTTTGCAGAATCTGCATTCCTGGAGCTGAGAACGTTTGACGAAACATTCAAAATCAGCTAAACATTTGACGTCACTTCCCTGTGTGAACGGATGTTCTAATAAAAATGCCAAAGTTACTCGTAATGTCCACGCTTGAAAGACGAAAAGGGATAAGCGTAATTTGTTTATTAAATTTTCTGATTTCAACCACATATCGACGGTGAAGTACCAAGAACTCCTAACTACGAAAACCTAACTTTACAGGAGATGAAAAAAACGTCTCATAATACGGCAATAATACGATGCCGTGACTTATTTGGTATTGTCATTTATTATTATGTGGCTAAATAACAAGATTATTAAACCAGTGTCTTCAGCAATGATGCCAAATCAAATTTCGAACGTGACAAATTAAAAATCTCAAATTCGCCAAAATGTTAGTTAGGAGGTCTTGGTACTTCACCGTCGATATTTAACTTGATATCCAAAAAAAGTCGCTTATAACATTTCGCCTTTCAAGCGTTGATACAATCGAAACAAAGAGGAGACTGATTTTTGGGAGTCATAATAAACTTTAGCAGCATAGGAACAATTCCATAAACAACTTACATCAGATCCTCGCACGCCTTTGGCTCTGGCCTCGTTTCTCTCTTGCTCCAAGTCGCGGAGCAGGCCATAGAGTACCGCGTTGGGTAAAGAGTTCAGAACTCTGACTTGCTCGGCTGAAATCCTACCGAGCTGAGATGTTGGAGACATTGGCGCGGCCGCACCTACGCCGTAATCTGCAATCATTGCAATAAACAAAGAGCCCATTTATATTTATGATTACAAACGTTTAATCTGGCGACAAACGCTACCGTGCAGGGTCGATTCAACCAAACAATAATAAAATTGATTCGTGGAGTAAGTATCTTTTCTCATATGAAAAATGTATCCCATAAAAAACAATACTTGTCAAAAAATACCAAGTCTCGCAACTCAGTTGTTCTGCGGTAAAAAGTTGTGAGATCCATGTAATACCAAGTCGGTATAACATGGTATAAATAAATATATCGAGACTTGGCCATCGCACTAAATAATTGAATTTACATGTGTTTTCAGGCGATGGCCAAGTCTCGATATATTTATTTATACCATGTTATACCGACTTGGTATTACATGGATCTCACAACTTTTTACCGCAGAACAACTGAGTTGCGAGACTTGGTATTTTTTGACAAGTATTGTTTTTTATGGGATCTCATTTCTTTTTGTATTTTGCAGACATTTCTACTTGTTTCCCATACAAAAATTCTGATTATTTGCAAATTTTGGTACAGAACCCTTCGTCCGCGAGTCCGGCTCGCACTTGGCCGGTTTTTTTAGTTTTTCCTTGATTCATACACCAAACACTACTTATATTCCAAATTTGAAGCTTCTAGGTCTGCTAGAAGTGCCTTAGACTTTTGATGATCGTTGAGTCAGTGAGTGACAAAATTAAGAAATTTGACCCGTTATAATTCTTAAAATACTGGTTCAAATTGAATGAAATTTGAAATATACGTGTCTTTACAATGCCTGCATGGTTACTGAAAATTTCAGTCTTCTAGTTTTATCCACAACGAAGTTACAAGGGGTCGAAAATGGTCTGAATTGCTTCGAGAAAAGGATGGTACGGCCGTGACGCTTTTTTGCTCGACTTGGTGGGGGCACGGCCGTGCCCCCAGATTTACTCGCTAGATACAGACATGTTTCATGTTTTGGTACCTACACTCAACAACACACTTAATTAAACATTTTTACAATTATTTTCATATTTCATATTCGTGTGTACTTATACTTATCTCGTCTAATAAAAATAAAACAGTGAAACATAAAATAGAACTCTGCAATAATCACCATCACAGAACTTCTTAGCAGATGCGAAATCATCCGACGTGTTGGAGGCGATCCACTCGGACTTGGGGCGCGGCAGGCGCTGCGCAGGAGTCGCTTCTGGTTCCGGCCACGACTTCTGACGGAGGTACACGCTGGACGGACCCATGCCTACAAGGTCACCTGTAATTCGTGAGCAGAACAGAACAATGATAATGATAACCATTCAACTAAGGGACACCTAGCGCCACCTATCGTCGAGTAGAACAACATGTCCATTCTCAACTGTCAAAATGGTATCTTACGTTCAGTTGCATAAATACAATTTCCAAATTCTTCTTTGTGGACTTCGGTCCCCAGGCATAACATCTACCTGGAGAAACATCGGATGGGCGATTGGGCGGATAATTTTGCCACCTGACAATCGGACAGCCTTTGACAATTAGAGAATTTGATATAATGAAGTCTTGGGTTCGAATCCCGGCCGGGGCAGATGCACGAACATACAAACAATTTGTTCTATGGTTATCGGTTGTCTAATACATATACATAGTTTGCTTAGTTAAGAATTGATTTAAATGTAAAATCTTGAATAAATTATAGTGAACACATTGTTGATAAGTATTAACGATATCCCAAGAAAGGTTGTTTTGGAAACACACTCGCATAACACTTAAGTACTTGCTCGTACTTATTGTTTAAGTGGATAAGTGTCGTAAACGCCGACAACAGGGCCGCAAGGTTCTAAAGAGTAACACACGAACTTGTCGAGGTAGCTACAGCATTCGGCATAAAACTTGACACGATTTTAGGAAAAGAGAGTAAATTCGCGCAGCGGTTTTTCCATGCAAGCGTTGCGCGAATTTGTGGTAATAAATCGGCTACATCGGCAACTCACATTATGAAGGTCTAACGAGGTTTGCGGAATAAATTATACCTACTTACATCTTCCTTAACTTTGGTACGTGAACGAAACTGACCTGATTGGCTGGATATTTGGTCGTCTTCAGGGTCATACGGAGAGTCAAACCCATTTCTCTTAAAGTCCTCCATCATATCTTCGAGTGTAGTACGTTTCACCGCCACTAAATTAAGAAGAAAATATCATAAATAGGTATTCTAGCATTACGTATAGATAATTAAACAGAAAAGTCAATTAGTTTCTCTCATTCATTGCTCGGAAATGTGATAGTGTACTAGGTATCTATAATAATAGTAAGTACTTATTAGGTTTGATCAACTTATTCGTTTTTACCAGCTGGCCAGACGAACATCTGAGTGCTCCGTGTGTTATTAGCCGAAAGAATGAAGTTTGAAATAAGTATGGCCGAGAGAACATTTATTCAAGACTAGAATTAACGGCGTTGCACAAACGTACATAAAACTTAAAAGCTACTGGATACTTACTATCCAACAAGTCCGCGGAGTTGTATTGGCGCGGCCTGTCCGCCAAGCCGCGGCGGTGCTGCGCGTGCACTGACGACCAAGCATCCAAAGTGTTCCACGACTGAAAAAAGCGGGTTCCATACAGGCAAAGATACACCGACAAAGTAATTTAGTGCACATGATCTTAATGTTGAGTTGATACTATCAACTACCCCACAACAACGTATTTGCAGTGAACATTGCATTGCTCGATAAAGGAAATCTTGTATTAAGTTTATTGTGACAACGTTCTGCGGTGGGTTAGGAATCATACATACTTTGGCACTAAGTAAGTACAAATACTTAATTGTAGGTTGTAGAAGATACAAATTAGATCGAGGTAAGGTAAACGTCCCTGTGCTCGACACTGACCCAATATTTGGAACTTGCAACCTTGTGTCATAGTACGACAGGTGACAGACGAATGCCATCTACTGGGCGTTGTTGCGTCGAGCATTGGTACTTTTAACTCATCTACACTAATATTATAAAGAGGAAAACTTTGTTTGTTTGTTTGGTTGTAATGAATAGGCTCAGAAACTACTGGATTGTTTTTAAAAATTCTTGCACCATTCGAAAGCCACATTATCCACGAGTAACATAGGCTAAATTATATTTTGAAAAAAAAAAGAGGATTCCGTAAAATATTTGGGTTTAGATACTACACTAATATTATGAAGAGGAAAACTTTGTTTGTTTGTAATGAATAGGCTCAGAAACCTACGACCCCAAAATCCGAAATTTACGCGAACAAAGTCGCGGGCGGAAAGCTAGTTGTAATTAATAATTTACTTCTTAGCATATATATTTAGTTCTATCCTATATGTATTGCAATTTATTACATTATCCTGTACCCTAATTGGAATTTCTGAAAATGGATCGGTGTCAAAGTACCAAATCACGTACTTAAGTGTATTAAAGAAAATATTTCAAATCATGTATCAACCGTATTCGTGTCTAATAATATGTATGTCGTGTCAGGATGGGTTAGGATGACCTTGATCTGTCATATTGACATAGATAATCAACAATATAGTCACTATACAGGTTTAATTATCGACTGCTCTATACAATAATCTCTCTTAAAACTACTAGAGTCACTTGTTGTTCACTATCACTACAACACTGCACAAAACCATGGGAAACTATCAAAACGTGAGACAGTCCCCCTGCTGTGCGCGCCCTTGTGACATCCGCTTTGAAGGAAGCTTTCAACCAGACTGTCACGTGCACTCTGGGACGCTGCACCAGAGATTCTGTCGAGGCAACACACAACCCCATATGTCGCCTGCGTTTTGAAGTACCCATT
>BHDV01012800.1:11803-30186 GCA_005406045.1 Adoxophyes honmai
CCAATAGATTATGATAATGATGATGGAAAGCCGTAAACAATATCTTAAGATAAGACTTGGAAACCGCTTTGTGGGGATAAAAAACATACATACATACATACATACATACCGTCACGCCTCTTTCCCACAGGGGTAGGCAGAGACCACTTAGAGATAAAAAACTAGTGTAGGTATTTATTTGAATTTCGCTTAAGCTTTTGGCTGCGTGGATTATTTTACCTTATATAATTATACGTGGCAGCTCAAAACCTTAAAAATATTATGCTACAAGTGGCCACAAAACGTGAAATCGCCATCGTTTTGTCTATGTAGCGTTTTGTGTGCTCTGCCTACCCCGTTTGGGAATACAGGCGTGATTGTATGTATGTATGTAAATTGTTATACCTGTCAACTTAAATCCAAAACAAAAAAAATTCTACACGCGGTTACTAAACGATACATAATCATGGTTTTGTCAATGTAGCGTTTCGAGTGGTCTGCCTACCTTATTTCGCAATAAAGGCGTAATGTTTGTATGCATGTACAGTCAAGGACTTTAATTCATGAGCCACCTTAGAATCAATTCACAGTAAACGTCATAGTGACATCTTATATATTATCAAGGGAAATCGTAATGATGTTTTCTTTGAAAAGGTTCTATAGTGGCTTATGAATTAAAGTCCTTGACCGTACAAGACAATGAATAAACATACCTGCTATGTACATAAACTTAATAAGACATGAGAACAAACATTTATATACACTAAACCAACATCTGCCTCGACGGGTATTCGAACCCCAGACCTCAACTTTCGTAGGCAGATAAGGTACATTATTTTACTATTGTTTTGTTTAATTATTCGACTAACTTGAAAACTTACGATATTTTCCTTATTTACGCAACATTATATAATTATTATTTTTAGAAAGTGTATCATGTTTCTTTATATTTCATGTTTATTTTTGCCCCGTGTGGTGCCGGGGTAGAATAGCACCACCCCCTTTCTTCCCGTGGGTGTCGTAAGAGTCGACTCTGGGAAAGGGTTAGTGTATTGTGGGCGATGGGCTAACAACCTGTCACTGCAATATCACACATTGTTCCGCGGAACCTTGGGGGTCCGCGAACATAATCTGTCATAATCCGAATAATAATGTTTCTCTACGAAAGTTTGTTTTTTAATTTAATTAACGAATATGGTTACCCTGAAATTGCTAAACATGGAACTGGATTTTTGAATTCATGTGCTCTGCCTACCCCTCTTGGGAATACAGGTATGAGAATATGTATGTATGTATGTATGTATGTTTATTTTTAAATGTTGTCAGTATGGTGTTGAAGGAATTACATTTACTAATAATGAGAAATAAATCCTGATTTCTGATATGTCATAATATTATTTTTGTGTACTTAGTATGTTTGTACATATTATTACCACACTACATGTAACAATCTGTATATCTTATCACTTCCTTTTTAATAGCTCCACGTAATTATTGTGATAAAAGACGTTAAAATCGTTCACATGTACCTATTGAATGAATTTTAGTGATATGATGAAAAAATATGAGTTTTTCTACAATTTTGGGTGAAACCAAACGAGCGTGATTTTGTGAGTTGTGAGTCACGTGTTTTCGGTCACATAGTTTAAGTTACTCATTTTGCGGAAGGTATTCATTTTTCGTCGTCTGTGGCACCAACTGCATTTCTGTATGAAGCCGAATGCAGCAGAATTTTTGCGGCTGAAATTCTGCTACTCACGACTCACAAAATTACCTCACTCTGTAGAAATTTTTTAACGGATCTGGACTAAACCACTAGTTTTGTTGATTTTAATGCCAGAAAAAAATGTGTCTAGTTTTTTATAAGACAAATGTCAGTTTAGAAACCTTCAAACATTAAAATGCGAGAAGTAACAAATCTTATCTTAGGACACATTTTCCCTATTCATAAAAAAATAATAAGGCTGTTGTTATTTCTGCGTACTATACAAAAGTCTATATGAAGTGAAAAAAAAACGTAATTGCAGTCCTTTTCCCGTTAACGATAAAGACAAAATTTTAACTTGATTTTGTTCTTTTATTCCGATAGTGTAAATTATTTAAAAATACTAGTTATTTTTCGACGCAAATCTTGAGTTTATGGCCGGGCGAAGCAAATCGAGTGTTTGATGTCCAAACTCAAACTCAAACTCAAGTCAAGTCACTGCTTTCTATTATCGTTGACGTCGATAAAGCTAATTTAGGAAGTCGGAAAAAGAATTTTGTATTTTTCGCTAAATATTATTGTAATTTAACCATCTTATATTCTGGTGTCACACTCATTTGATTGACTTGATTGACAAAAACTGCAAAAAATGACACAAAAGTTTCAGTTCTACAACTTTCAAGTTTTTTAGTGTGCCTCAAAAAAATAATAGCTTATAATTAGTAATATGAAGGTAAGGATAATTTATAAACATAAAAATAAAACCATGGTTACGGAAACATGAACTTTTTATTTAAGTTAAACAAAAAATATTTTACTTATATATTTTATAGTTAGTTAGTTAGTTAGTTCTTTATTTCTTTTTGGAAATCATTTTACATTTGAAATGTCAAAATATAAAAAATTCACAAAAGGATCGTCATATAGGTAAATAAAATAAAATATAACTAAAAAAGGTCACAATTAATATAAAAAATGTCAAAATAAAAATAGAAAACGAATGAGAGAAAAAAAAACAATTACATCAACAATTCAATGTAAAAATAAATGTCAATTTAAAAATAAATATAATCGAACAACTATAATAACAGCGAATCACACAATATGATTGCAACACAATGTCATTTATCATTATTATTATCATACAATATAATGTCAAAAATAAAAATAGAATAAAAAAATATATAAAAATAAACATGTCAAAGAGTCAATAATAAATAATTATTCAATAAAATCCTTTAAGGAATAAATCGACTTATCCAACAAATTTTTTTTCAGCTGGCAGCCAAATATTTCGTCCGATTTAACATTCCTTAGGTCGGCGGGTAGTTTCTCATATAGTCTAGGGCCTATGGACGCGCGGATTTTTATCAAGCAGCGCCAACCGCCGTGACACCACTTGCAGTCGCCCGGTCTGGCGGGTGATTCTCCGTGGGTTATTTACTCGCTTAAAACAGTCAATATTATAGCGAGTAAACAATAAAACGTCATATATATATTGGGAACAGTGAGTCATAATTTTAAGTGTTTTAAACAAATTCCTACACGAATCCCGTGGTTTAACCCCCGCCAGTGTACGCACAGCTCGCTTTTGGATTTTAAACACCTTATCGGAGTTCGTCGAGTTTCCCCACAAAATGATGCCGTATCACAACAACGAGTGAAAGTGTGCGTAATAAACCTGGACTAGGGCTTTCTCGGAAACAAGTGGTTTTAATTTTCTCAGTGCGAAGACTGCGCACTGCATAGTCTTTCACAAAGTTTTTCCACGTGCTGTTTCCAATTCAACCGATAGTCCATCGTAAAACCCAGGAATCTGCTCGAGTCACATAATGGCAGAGGAATATTAATTTGTGGGGTTTCAACGTGATTTCTGGCAGAAAACAGTATGACATTAGATTTAGTGTTGTTTAGAATTAGCCCGTTAGCCGAAAACCAATCGTGCAGTTGGTTGTATACACTATGTATCCTACACTCAAGTTGGTCGAACGCACATGCCCGCACTATGACCGTGGTATCATCCGCAAACAGCACAACCTGACCATCATGCACAGAAGCTGCAAGATCGTTAATAAATAATGAAAAAAGTGTATTTCCCAGAGCAGAACCCTGAGGAATACCTATATCCAAATTTCCTGCTTCAGACTTAATCTTCCTTCCGTCAATTTCGACAATTACCATCTGTTGCCTTCGATCAAGAAAAGACGTAAACAATTTCATGCCGATATCCTTTATTCCATAGTGCATTATCTTTTTCAGTAGTAGCTTATGGTTGATTACATCGAATGCCTTAGAGAGGTCACAAAATATACCAGCTACTTTGTCTTTCTCATCTAACGCCGTTGTGATGTAATCATACACTTTATACGCTGCTAGTGTGGTAGATTTATTTTTTCTATACGCAAATTGCCTGTCTGTCAGTAGGTTATTACTTTCTAGATGATGCATTAAACTACTAGATAAAATCGACTCAACAATTTTTGATATATTTGGCACTATGGTAATTGGTCTGTAGTTGTCCACCGAACATTTATCTCCTTTTTCTTTTTCGTGCCAATAAGACCAAGTTCGAGTTATACCCTTTTGATAAAAAAAAAAATTGAAAATCGATTCACGGGTCTCCGAGATATCGAGTAACATACACACACAAAAAAAAATTAGGTCGAATTGAGAACCTCCTTTTTTTTGAAGTCGGTTAAAAAGTCCGTGTGGTGCCGGGTTAGAATAGCACCTCCCCCTTTCTTCCCGTGGGTGTCGTAAGAGTCGACTCTGGGAAAGGGTTAGTGTATTGTGGGCGATGGGCTAGCAACCTGTCACTGCAATATCACGTTTAACCATCTAGTTACCCTGAAATTGCTAAACGTGGCACTGGATTTTTGAATTCACGTGCTCTGCCTACCCCTCTTGGGAATACAGGCGTGAGTATTATGTATGTATGTATGTATGCAATCAAAGCTAGGCTAAGGCGGTAGGAACTTCGCCGGGTCAGCTAGGAAAAAATAAATTCAGTACAAATAAACACAACGCCTAGAATTTTTTATGACCAATTTTCACACATAGGTAGAAACAGTTTTCTTCTTACTTGTTGATTCTATTTTGCATTGGATACCGATAGATGGGGATTATATAAAACAGGTTATTCACAATTCCTTGTCAAGACCTTTCGTTTGATACCCATATTAGATTATGTTGATAAGAAATTGGTCTTTCGCCATTTTGTTGCGGTGGCTCTTGTAATTTACAATAGTAATGAAAATACCTACATTATTGTGTTGTCACTGAAACTAAAAGCGTATACCAAATTTTAGATCAATCAGTTGATGAAAAGACAAGGGTGTTTCAGTTTCTAAATTTGACCCAAGAAAGAATAAAACAAACGGGGTAAGCTAAATAAAACCGTTTATTAATAAAAAAAACCGTTGATAAATAAGCTACATGTGGCTATTAATTGTGAAATAGTAATGGTTTTGATTACTTAAACTATTGTTTGCTCTCCTACCTCTCTTCGCAAAACAGACGTATTTATACTAATGTAATATTTATAAATATTGACGTTGACATTTAATAATTTACTCTAAAAATCTGACCTTTTTGATAAATAAACAAGACACACAAACAAATCCAAACATATTGCTGATGTATTTGATTTGTTGCTTTTTAAATGATTTCCAATCTAATGTAATCTTCAACAACTTCATTCATTCTGTCCAAACCCAGTTGGTTTGGTTCTACGACGAAACTATCCATACTGTCCATTGCTGGCGCGTTTTCTGGCTCTACAGTCAGAAAGCCCATCATTCCAATGCCTAACATAAGGCCTAGTGTTTTATTCTGAAAAAAAAAGTAACTTTTGTTATGACTAATTCTTATTAAACAAATGAAGTATGCGAGTACAGAGATGATTGAAAGTAAAGTTTTTCACGTGTAACAAACTATTATATAAAATTATTCTGGAAATTTAAACGTAATTATGTGTACGAGTAAGACTTTGCCAACAGAAAAAATGTAAAACCGCTTACTGCTAAAAATCTGACTTCAAGCACAACTTTTACGTAGCACACATAACAGAAATACACACAATAACGCTTGTGTTCCCAAATGAGGTAGGCAGAGCACACGAAGCGTGATATAGACAAAACAATGATTACGACTATTTCACGCTTCGCAGCCACTTCTAGCGTAATTTTAAGTCTCAAAACAGATGAAAGAGGTAATATAATAGTGGCAGGTTACTAGCCTGTCGTCTAAAGCATACCTAAACCTTTATCCTTAGTCGCCTTCTACGACATCCACGGAAGAAATGGAGAAGTGTTATTCTATCCCGACACTACACAGAAAACGCATATAACCCAGAAAACATGTATTGTATGTATTGAAGCTGTTGGTGTAACAAAGAATAATTTCACTAGACGTCGTCCTCAAAGTTGGATTCAATTTAGTTTTTACATAAAAAAGTTAAAATAAATGACGGGGTCCTGTTTTTGAAGTTCCAATTGAGTAGTTTATTTTGTACGATAAAAAATTAAGTGTACATAAATACTTAAAGGACTTACATGCTCGAGTTCCTGCTCATAAGTTTTCCTTGGATATACTTTGTTGATATCGATGTGAAGATTTTTCAGCGCCGTAGTTAATTCATTATAATAGTGTTCAAAAATTTGTTGATAATGCTTTTGACGGAAATTTGAATTAGATCCACACCAGATGAAATACATCAAATCAGCTGTCAAACTTCCAAAGCGAATGGTTTGGTAGTCGATCGGCGTAACATCAATTTTTCCGTTCTGAAAAAAAAGCAAATGGAATGCATCCAAGGAACTTACTGTCAAAACTCGGATAGGAACCGACATTACAAGAAAACATGGGAATCAAGGGTTGATTTTCGACATCAGAAATTACAAAACACTTAAAACAAAAATGCTTACTCGCTTTCGGTGCATTAAATTGTTTGGTCGATAGTCAGAATGGACGAGAAAACCCGCGTTATTAGTCTTCCATTGTATAGCCATATCATTCTTTATATTTTCTACATTTAAATATTTCAACAATCTGGGTCTATATTCCTCTTTTACACTTTCTTTTCCCAGTTTTAAGGTTTGTTTAATAAATGTTTCGATCATATCAGTAACTGCAAATTGGTCATATCCAATTTTCTGGATAGTCTCTAGTTCCTTAAATTTGTTTTCTTTAGCAGCGATTCCAAGGGCATGAAACTTAGCCAATTGCGTGACTGCTGCTGATGCATAATCCCAGTCATAGGATTTGAATCTGTCAAAACTTTCGAATCCATTAGCTGCAAGATTTTCCAGTACTAATATTTCTCTCTTCTCAGTCGATTCATGCCCGTAATATTTTGGTATATGAAGCCTGTCTTCTAATTTCACCCCATGTTTATCATAAAGATTTTCAAATGCTACAGCAAGTTCGTTGTAAAATACTTTTTCAGTTTCAAAATATTTAGTAAACATATCATCAGAGTCTCGTAGTGAGTCACTTATGCATGCCACTTTTGCAAAAAGATTTAAAGTTTCTTTGCCCGATTCTGAAATAGTGACCAGGTGAAGGGTGCTGGTGTAGTTGCCTCCATCAGATGATATATCTTTTATATCAGAACTTCCCTTACCGTACCCTTTTTCTTGCGCTATTTTGTTTATTAAAGTCCGTAGATTACCTTTTTGTTCTTCCATTTTGAGTATATCGACTAACAATTTTAAATATAAAATGTTAAGTTGATTCTGTACACCAAATGAATGATTCGTTTGCCGTGTTACAGTTGTTTATATAAAGAATCTGTCTTCTTTGTTATCTATGATAGCACATAATATCTGGACATCAGAGCCAACTGGTCGTATGTCCATTTTTGACACTTTACAGGACGAGCAAAACAAACCTTAAAAGCAATACCACGGACTTACTGTATTAAAATTAAGAAAACTGGTTATTAATTTAGAACAAACATGTAACTACGAATATTTTCTACCATATTAGTTCTTTCTTACGCCACCAGTAACAATGTAATTCAAATTTGATCATCAAAAGGGAGTCACATCCGACCTGAAATTACTAAGCCATATGCCATGCTGTGGTCGGATATTAACATCCGACATTTTGGCTGTAGAAAAATTGGTCATCAAGCTGTAAGTGTTCAATTTTATGTGAACATCAGACATTTTAACCCGGGGATATTTGATCACTAGATAGAAAAATCCTATTTTATAGGCCCTAAGTTAACATAAGTCATTTTAGACCATTCAACCACTAAGTACTAGATATACATCCGACTTGAAATAAAACGTTTAACATTGATTATAATTTGAGTTGTTTTAATTTAATCCGTGTAGTGTCGGGTCTAGAATAACAACTCTCCATTTTTTCCGTGGATGTCGTATAAAGCGACTAAAAACATCGGTTAAGGTATGCTTTAGACGACAGGCTAGCAACCTGTGACTATTATACTAACTCTTCCATCTGTTTTCAAACCTAAAATTTAACCTAAACACGCCGAAGCTATCTAATTTTATTTTAAAGTTTTGTTCTTGTATCTATTTTTGGACTGCATCATTAATGATCAGAGTATAAATTGATGCAGCATCAGCTATGAAGCTTCATGTTACCATAAATATTATGAACGTTATACGTTGTTCCCGAAAATACGCAACTACCTATGCTAAACTTCAGCTCAATCGGAATCCGGGAAATGAATCAAATTAAACTTGCAATATTATGCCCCGAACTAACTAATAAGCCAAAATTAATAACATCCTGTAAACACTTAGTCACCAAGTACCTGCATAGCAGAAATAAAAACGAGGTCTATCAGCTAATAATTGTTCTCATAGTAAAGGTTGTCCTCTGTTTGTTTGAAAAATATCGTCTAAGAACAATATTTATTCTATAAAACATAATCTGCGGGTCAGGCAGAGACAAAAGAGCACCATTCGCTTCTATTTTAACATGCTTGATTAATCACTCTCGTCATACACGCTCGACGTTTTCGGGTACTCCTAATTTGGCCATTCTTTAGTTAGTACATTGCCAATCTGGTCGATATACGTTCTTCAAGGGTGCCCTCGACCGAATTGCTCTAACACATTTTGCTTATAAATTTGCTTAAACAGCATTACTTCTTTACTTTATCCATTTTCTCCACGTGCTCAAACCAACGCAACATACCTTTCTCTATCCTTCTGATAATATTCTCAATCAGACCACACTTCTCTAATTACTAACTTGAAGGTTAGATATGAAATATTTTACCTTGCCTTGATTTCGTTTTTTTTGCCGTTCTTAACGTTTGAATTATCCTGTTGATACGTGGATTTATGTCATACAAACCCATTTAACAATAAACGAAATTATTAAATCTTAGTAAATGAATTAATTCACACCAAATTTTTACACCCGCGGTCTAAGTAAAAAATGTTTTTATGCCAACCGCCGGCCGGTCGCACTTGTTCAATCGTAAAATTTCGGCAATCACCGGGCCTATGTTAGCCTACTGTCTCATTCCTTTGCCTTTAAATAATATTGCTGTCTTTTTTGGTCCTATACATTATGGGGACTCTTCGAACCAAAAGGTCGGATATTAACATCCGACGCATCGTTCTAAGATAAATTTAATTCCAATACTGGGATTCCCCCGAACCAAAAGGTCTGATATTAACATCCGATGCATCGCTCTAAGATAAATCTAATACCAATATATCTTATGTGAACATCAGACCTACTTTTAAGCCATAAATTAGCATGACTAGTGACAAAAAAATCATAAGTAAACATCAGTCATTTTGCTTCTAAGGTATTATGGACAACCGACCTTTTTTAGCAAGTCTAACTTGGTTAATAAAAGAGATAGCGATATATGGGTTAGATGGCCTGAAAGAGGACAAAAAATTTAGAATGATTCTAAACAAAAGTGATTTTCGTAAAAATGGGAGATCCGACCTGTTGGCTCTGATGTCCAGATATTATGATTGACTAGGATTCCGCAGTGATGACGAAAATTGTATGATGTATTGTTATCTGAAAGGAAAAAAATCGAAACTTCAAGTAAAAATCTCACTGCGGTATATATAATTATTATGCAGTGTGAAAAAGAATGATACCCCACAAATAATCCGTTACTAGGTAGTTTTGAATTACACCAAGTGGAGATTAAAAGGTTAAAGGTTTATTATCAATAATTTCGTCGTGTATTTTTTGAAACAGTTTCATGGTCATGGTCATTATTAAATTAGACAGTATGACACGAAACGAGACAATAACTATCCAAGTTTTAACAGTAACATACGTGAGATTTCTTCTACGACGGAAGAATAATTGATTAAGAAAAATGGATTACAAATTGTAGTGGTGGCAAAATGCGGTGGTGAGTAATACATTCATAATAATATTAATTCGTAAATAAAGGACGGGTATCAAATTCTATTAAAAAAGCCAAGACTAAGTTAACAAGGTACGTACTTTTAGTAGAGTATTTTATACGTTTGATATCGCAAATTAACATTAAAGATTTAAACTGGAGTTTAAAAAATATATTGATAAACTCGTTACTTAACATTAAGATCCCTACTTTCTGCGTGCTAAAAAAGTGTTGTATATTTATTGCAACTTTAGGCTTGATCTGCGGAACACTGTTATTTTTGGAATTTAATCAGGTAAAAAATTTAAGTCAAGATTACACCTACAATTTCAGTAATAAATAACGTTGTGAAATACGACCACTTCACGATAATAATATAACATTCACAACCAAAGATAAAAATATCTTTAGATAAGACTTGGAAACCGATTCATTGTGCAATTATGATGTCGACATTACCGATGTCGTTAGGTAGCCTGTACATTAATTATAATTACAATGTCACAGTGTTACGAATAAACAATGTTTTAAAAATTAATTAAAAGAAATGCAGCAGTTTTGCCCAAACAAACAGACGTTTACTCCTTCATACAAACTTCATAAATGAATATAATAACTAAAAACATATAAGTTACATATTATTTTTTGACACAATTTTGGTGTAATAATTTTATGTTTTTTTTAATAAATTAATTAAATTATAATGAATGTCACGGGACAATTAACGCCAATGTTACATTACGAAATCGGGCAATTTATGATTGTGCTTATATTATTTATTAGACAGTCGATAAACAAACTTTGTAGATAATTAAACCAAGATCCTTACTAATATTGTAAATCGGAAAGTGAGTTTGTTTGTTTGTTTGTTTGTTCCGCTTTCACGCCGTAACTACTGAACCGATTGCTTTGAAATTTTACAGACGTTAACTTAGAAGTCCGAATTAAATAATAGGGTACTTTTTATCCCAGAAGCAATTGATATTCCCGAGGGAAAACAAAAATACAGTACCTATGCTTGATAGATCGATAGATGATAGATCGATGGCGCTGTGTGTCGTTTGAAACGAGAAGTTTTCTTATAGGTGTGCTTTATACCCCAATATAACCGAGTTCCACGCGGGCGAAGCCGAGGGTGGAAAGCTAGTATTTAATATAACCTAAAAAATATGCTGGAAGTGACCACGACACGTGAAGTAGTCATGGTTTTATGTGCTTTGACTACCCCCATTTGGGAATACAGGCGTGATGAATGTATGTATGTAAACCAACATCTGCCTCGACCGGTATTCGAACCCAGGACCTTAATTTTCATAGCCAGGTAAGGTACTTTATTATACAGCTGTCTTGTTTAGTTAATCCAGTTACTTGAAGAGTTACGTTGTTTCCCCTACTTATGCAATAGTCGATTGCGTAAATAAAAATTGTTATCATGTTTATAAATATTATTGTGATAATGGCACTACAATAATCAAACACTTGACTCGTTCTTACAGCGATAAGTGTATCTTATCACAGACCTCGAACAAATCATGCGAATGACGTAGAACCAATCATAGGATGATTTCAAAAAGTAACGACAGTACATCTGACATTTTCGTGTCCATGGGAACGCAAACTAAAGGACATGTGAGAGATATATCTACACAAACCGAGCAATCGAGTAGTGCGTTTGTCATTGATGCAGCGAAATTGTTGAACAATTTTTTTTCCCGGTCAATCAAGTGATGAAACAAAAACAAAATGTATTAAAGCTGTTGTAATGTCTGTGACAACAATTATAGACCTGTTGAAGAAATAGTTGTAGTACTTAAAGTACATAAATAATTTTTAACAACATAATTATTTATACACTTTTATTATCGTACTTACGATAGTAAATTTTGTAACATTTATTTTATTCACTACATCATCCTGCCACTCTGTGTGGATTTCTTGGATTTATACGCGATTAATTTGTTACTTCATGCGATATGTCACACGACAGACTTAAGAGGAAATATGCCGGTCGAGGGAATTGAAAAATAGGTATTTGCTAAATCTATTGCTGTCGCGCCGTGACCTGCCCAGACGACGTCGAGTGCGATAAGAACAACTACAGCTCGGGCCATAAATACCTATGAAAATTATTCAAAAACAACGTTTCGTAGTCCCCTGATTTCTTCTCCAAAACTTAACCGATTAAATATGGTTTTTCATTAAATGTTTAAAAAATGTCATCACTGTGTTTCTATGTGATATAATTGTGTTAAAATTGGTTTCTAGAGGTTTGAACACAACGGAAAAAACTTACCAATTTTTCATGTTTTTGAAGGTTAATATCTCCTTTAATAATTCAATAAAGAAAAAAAGGAAAACATAGGAACATGCTAATATATCATTAGATTGTTGATGTAAAAAATCATTGTTCTACTGGTAATATCCAGCGAGGAATCAGGGGACTACGTTTCCATACAAAATATGACCGCTCCATTTTCTCTTAAATACAGATATCATCCTGTGTGCAAAATTAGGTACGTCATTTTTACGTCATCCGCATGATTTGTTCGAGGTCTGCTTATCACTATCTTGTTCACGTACTTATATCGAAATAGATGAATGTAGTATGTATTATCAAACCTCGTTTAGAAAGGGATTCGAGAGTACCGTTAGCACAATTGTACTTAACACATTCAGAACCAAGGACCCGGCTCCCGGGTTCTTCAAAACATTCGCGAGATACCGAGAACCCGGTAGCCGGGTTCATTTTGTACTAGCTATAGACTACTCGGTTCCGCGCAGATGTTTTGATTTTAGGCTTGGTCGTGAATGTGTTAATAAATCATCATCATCATCACATAATCACGCCTGTATTCCCAAACGGGGTAGGCAGAGCACACAAAACGCTACATAGACCAAACAATGACTATATCACGTTTTGCAGCCACGTCTAGCGTTTTTTTTTTCAAGGTGGCAGATAGGTATAATAGTGACAGGTTGCTAGCCTGTCGCCTAAAATATACCTTAACCTATGTCCTTAGTCGCTTCTTACGACATCCACAGAAGAAATGGAGAGGTGTTATTCTAAACCTGGAAAAATTGACAACTCTTTTTATTTAGTATTTTTTGAGTTACAGCCACCGTTCACTTATGAAAAAGTGTGACATTAATCGAATTTTAGTTGACAAATAGACTTATCACAGGTATAAACAATGTGCATGGCTTGATACGATAAAATATCAAATAAGCGATTCACAAGTTACTGCGTAAATGAACGCATAAAATTACCTATTATCTTGTTATCAACTTATATCCAATGTCTTAAGGAAAGTGTAAACTGGACATCTCAATTTATCTTGTTACTAAATCACAATTAGAAATTGATATAAGGAGTTATCAATATATAGCCAACCGAAAGTTTGAATCACTGTTTGAGTAAATTAAGTTGTCATTTTATTAACAACATAAAATGTAGTTCAATCAATTAATTTATAAAATAACAAGCAAATATGTCAAATTATCAATTTGTGCCGAAATAAATTCGGTAATTCTGTACACAGTTGTCAAAAAATGAATTGCTATAAACGTTCAAAATCGTAACTAATATCGTAACGGAATAACTTAATTACCAAAAATATTGCGATTCAATCTATTAACTGTGTACAGTCAGCAACGAAACTCGCCGAACACAATAACGTTACAAAAGATACTAGACACATGAATTGTACATATTAGTAAGTTACTGAACATAGCTACAAACAAAATTCTACATCCTATAAAATATTGTAACATTTTGTCCCCTGATCCAAAAACAGTGCCAAACATGAGTTCAGAACTGTTCAAATTGTTACAGATCAAACCCATCGTGACTTTTAGTGAACATATTGTCAGCTGACAAATAACATCTCGAACACTAAACATTAAGTGCCAAATTTGAGTTCAGCGTTGCTTAGCTAAATCAGACAAAAATCTTACCCAATTCATAATTTTGAGTAACAAAAATGTCAAACCGACAAATTAAATTTTGATTTCACAAAACGATGTCGAATCCGAGTTTATAACTGCCAAATCAGTCGAATGTTATACCCATCACTACTTAACGACTAAAATGACACTGACATTTAAATAACATCTTGGGACCCCAAAATAATCCCAAATTCGAGTTCAGCACTGCCAAATCAGTCGAAAATCATTATCATGGTAGTCATGTTAATTTACATACATACATACATACATATCCTCACGCCTGTATTCCCGAGAGGGGTAGGCAAAGCACATGAATTAAAAAATCCAGTGCCACGTTTAGCGATTTCAGAGCAACCAGATGATCAAACGTGATACTGCAGTGACAGGTTGCTAGCCCATCGCCCACAATACACTAACCCTTTCCCAGAGCCGACTCTTACGGCACCCACAGGAAGAAAGGGGGAGGTGCTATTGTAACCCGGCACCACACGGGATTAATGATAGGTTAATTTAAATGTCAAAAATTAAAATTGATAAATTAAATCTTAGATTCATAAAACAACACCACATTCAAGTTTAGAACTGCGAAATCATTCGAAAATCATACCCATCACGATTTTCGGCAGAAAAAATGACAAATCGATAAATAAACTATTTAATTCTCAATAAAATGCCAAATTCGAGTTCAAAATTGCCAAATCGATCGAAAGACAATGTCAAACTGGACAAGAAACATTTTGAATTGATTAAATAATACCATACTATCAATCAGAAAGCTAAATGAATGATCAGCAAATGTTGACATTTACAGATTAGTCTAAATATATGTAAATAAACAATTTTGTTTACATAACATGTATAATAAACAAGTTGAAAGATATTTTTGAGTATTCAGAATTAAAATGGGAAAAAGGGCCATGATAAAAGGGCCCTTTTCCATTAAAAAAGTTGATGACGAAGGTGGAAAATTTCTATCGCAACCCGTAAAATGGATACAATATAGTAAAACCAATAATTTCTTACAACAAATACTAAAAATAAAATAAAATAATTATTTATGGGGGGTTCCCATACAAAAAATGGTGAATAAGTTGACTAGGTCTTGGTACGTAAATTGATAAGGCCATTTTATTTAAAACTTTTATTAAAATTGTAAATTCCATATTATTAACCAAAAGATTAAATTATTTAGTCAAAATTAAGTTTCAAAACAAAAATTCACAAAAAGGCGAATAACCCTGGTTACTAAGCTCAAATTTTAAAAATGCCGCCCTGTAAAATTGTTGTTTTGAACATATCAACTTCTTCACGCCAGGGACGGTATTATCTACAATGTGCGTACATATATTTTAGTAAAGAAAACGATAAGACGAAGGTTCTTTTAAAAACTTTGATGGCCATCTTAAGCGTAAATGCAATCGTCTCTGAGGTAAGTATTCCAAGAGATACATTGCAGGAAATAATTGGATTACTGAACAATAATACCATAGTTTCGAATCGTGTGATGGCTGCGACGGGCGTTGGTAAAAATACATTAATAAAAAAAGCAGGCAATGGCATTACATAAATGACAACACTTACCAATTGTACATAAATTATAAAATCATATTGTTGCGGCTGTGCTTAGGCAATATCGGGTTGGTTCGGCAGGAGCGACTTCAATGAAGGATTTTATTTTCCAATTCTTGTAAATTTTTAATGCGTTTACTAATTTATTTAACAAGATTTTATAAAACTATCGAATTTGGCTAATAACAGTGGTGATGGTTAATTTACGTGCGAATACGACCGTCTACGTTGATGAGAAGTAGTTAAGTCACGGTCGGTACCGTAGAATTATTTTATTTGACAGTGTCAATTTGTGCGATCGCAGCGCCCTCTCGCGGTGAATCCTCGCCGCGCGTTCGATCTTCGTTGTGTGCGCAAGATCGCTGTTGTCGCCGGCTGCCGTCAGAGGGCGCCAACACATATTATTAATTAAAAATATTTCAAATACTTTACGCTACAACAGGTTTAAGAAAGTAACTATTTGATCTGCAATTATCACTTGATGCTAGTTATCGGAAATCAATAAAAAAACCCTGTAGGTATAATTTGATATTTTTTCCATGCTTAGAACTTCGTTGCACCAAAAGAACAATTTAATTTATCTGCATACTCTGCCACTGACAATGTCATATCATGCATTAGGTCAAAAATGACATAATGAGCTCAATCCCTTTCTAAACGCGGTTTGATAATACTTCGCGTGCCAAAACCGAGCCAAAAGGGAGAGCAATGCTCTTCCTTTGACGCGATTTCATCTAGTTTTGTACCACTTAGATTAGGTTTAACTGCCTAGAGACAGGACAACTTGAATAAGGCGGCGTCACCTTTGAATCGGTTTCACTCGGACTGTCAATTCCCATCACTAAAGCGCTCATGTGTTACAGTAGGTAGAGAAAAAGTGACACGCTTGTTTTTCATACAAATGGAGGAACTCGCGGTCTGTGATCTTGCTAATATCTCTACGTAATACACACGTGCACAGATCGTGCCTGCATTCCCAAACAGGTTAGGCAGAGCACACGAAATATTACACAGACAAAAGCGTCATTATTTGACGTTACGTGGCCAATTCTTCAATTTTTTTAATGTTTTAAATTAGCAGGTATATTGATGATAAAAATGTGTAAGAAAAAAGACGTTATAGTCGTGCAATAATGTATGTAAATGACATTTGATAAGCGTCACTTAATTTTAGATTTCCCGCGCATTCCTTTCGATTGCATATCGGAGTACTACCTGTGGTGGCAGCACTTTGTATAGAAAAGTACCCTCAAATTGAGACGTTAAATGTCATCGATTCTTTTAAAACGTAATTGCAGTTACGATTTATTGTATACTTAGTTAAAAATAGTTGAAGCAGTATCTTTTAATGTTGTTACAGGTGAGTAAATAACAATAATTCATACATAAGAAGTGTAAAAGTAAGTTGTGTTTGCTGAAATAGTTTGTGTAAATGTTTCATAAAAACATTAAATTATCTTTACAGAGCAACGACTTAAGTTTTGTTTCAATAAACAACATATTACATGTTTAAAATAATTTGAGGAATAGTATGATACATACATACATACAACCACGCCTGTATTCCCAAACGGGGTAGGCAGAGCACACCAAACGCTAGATAGACAAAACGACTATTTCGCGTTTTGTGGCCACTTCTAGCATTTTTTTTAGGTTTTGAGGTGGCAGGTACATTAGTGACAGGTTGCTAGCCTATCGCCTAAAGTATACCTTAACCTATGTCCTTAGTCGCCTCTTACGACATCCACGGAAGAAATGGAGAGGCGCCATTCTAAACCCGACACCTCACGGGGAATAATGATTATGATGATAATAATGGAATTAGCAAATAACCCGCTGCGAAACTTATTGAAACTAATTTACTAGGTACTTGTCGGAATTAGGACGGGGCAGTATAGAAGAAGCAGGGTTTCCATTATCCGATTCGCCTTGGTTATCCATATTCACAGAAGCACGGGCAAAAGCCGCGACGGTTTGAATTTAAATTAATACCTATACCTTATCGGTTTAGGTAGTTAAAACAATATAAACAATCTTGACATGTCTTTTTGTTGAAATACACAGTCTAAAAATGAAAATCGTTACACTATCAATTCAATTATGAAATTAAATGATTTTTTCATACCTAAATTGTAAAATGTAAAGATTTCGATTTATAAAGTGTACGTTTAAATAAAAAGACACATCAAGATTGTTTACATTGTTTTAACTACCTAAACCGATAAGGTATAAGTAGTGAGGTATTATCAAACCGCATTTAGAAAGGGATTGAGCTCATAATTATGTCATGTTTGAACGAATGCATGATAATATGACATTGTCAGTGGTAGAGTATGCAGATAAATTCAATTGTTATTTTGGTACATTGAAGTTCTAAAGCATGGTAAAAATATCAAATTATACAGCTTTTTTTTTATTGATTTTTAACAGCTACGGTAATTTGATAAAGCGAAATAATGGTGATTAGCAGGGCCCGTAATTTTCATGCCGTTGACGTCAATTTGACGTCACGCTCCTTAAAGGGTGATCCCAAATAGTTTCATTGTAAATAATTAATCATCAGTCGTCAAACATTTTAATCATGTTTTTGTTTTTGTAATTGTATTTTTGTGACATACATAACAAACAATCATACGATTACAAAACAGAAGGATTTTTATGAATATTGCATTACGTATGAACGCGAAGATGACTTAGATTTTCTTTGCATGGGAATTAATGCAACTTTTTGCGGCGTTCTTTACGTTAGAGAGGAACTCTGTTTTCTACGTAATTACTGAAATGTGGTAACAATACCATTTAATTAAATGTGTGTATAAAACA
>BHDV01012800.1:38810-62576 GCA_005406045.1 Adoxophyes honmai
CGGACGGACGGACGGACAGACAGACAGCGAAGTCTCAGTAATAGGGTCCCGTTTTTACCCTTTGGGTACGGAACCCTAAAAACTGAACATTATATCGTCAAATTCAACAAAATTGCAATTCCTAAAGATTCACAATTTTTCAAGGCAGTTGCAGCATATTTTTTACAACATACCCGACTGAATCGGGTTCCACGTCACTACAATCTTCGTCTGACAATTATCATTGTCATCTGATACCTCCTGTAGCAACCATTTTTCTATATTTCAATAGTTTTTATCCATGTTTCACAAAAATAAACAAAATTATGTGGGTGAAAAAAATGACATAACCACCTACGAGCGGTCTCCGAGACTTAAAAAATACAGTAACCTAATTACGGACTGCTGATGATGTTTTTTAACTCACCAAATCCAAATGGGCTTACGTCTGAACGAGTCGACGGCACTGCCGGCACTGCGGGCTGCGGGAGGGGCCGGCAAAGGTACAAGGTCACGGACGCGTGTGCGACGTACTCGCGTTCAGTTATTAACAATTTTGAATAATCTATTGTCTGTGAGACCGCACGTAGGTGGTAAAGGGATAATATTTATTTTATATATTGGTACTCTGAAAATTACCGTGAGACTCACTCATAGTGAAAAATAACGGAATTACTCACGTTGTTTATACCGAGATTAGCTCGACATGTTTCGGATCAATCCGTGATCCATCATCTGGAGCTACGCGCCACGGCAGCGGACAGACGCGCACTGCGTGCAGCCGCTCTTTGCGCGCGACTACTAGGCACAGCTGACAGCAGTTCACAACTACCCACATTTTCGCCAACACACTCACTATTATTGTCAAAAGACGGGTAGCAGTTAGTGTTGTGTGCTACCCGTGAGTAATTCCGTTATTTTTCACTATTGGTACTCTGATCTAATATTAGAATCGGAGAATTTAATAACCAAAGGATGTTTGTGATAAATTAACAAAAAATAAAAAGAAATCGTAAAATTATTATTTATTTATTTAATCTGTTGCTTAAATGATTCCCCATCTGATGTAGTCTTCAACAACCTCATTCATTTTGACCAAGCCCCGTTGGTTTGGTTGCATGGCCATGCTTTGCATGCTGTCGAATTGTGGCGCGTCTTCTGGATCTACAGTCAGAATGGACATCATTCCCATACCTAACATTAGGCCCAGTGTTTTATTCTGGAAAAAAAAGTTACTTTCGTTATGACTGAAAAAGCATTCTCTTAAACAAATGAAGCATGCGAGTCTGTAGACAGAAACGAGTGAAAACAACATTATCCACGTGTACCAAGCGATTTTTCAAAATTCTTCTGAGAAAAAATACAAACGGTTACAAAAGTAAAGCAAATAGGTAAATTCGTAACTTTTCGCGGATACATTGTTTCTTGTTGTCTTGTTTGTTACTTTTCACGATCGGTGGCGTGGGAAAAGGTAAATGTAACCAACAGTTAAGACAGATCGCAAATCCAGAAAAAAAAAATTCATGTGACAAATTCAATAAATCTTTAGTTTTTGGTACCTACCAGAAAGACTGAACCAACAGAAAAAAAAACAATTTTATTACTAATGAATAAAAAAAAATGTATTCCATCTCTGAACAAAATAATATTTACACTACACCGGACGTCGTCGTCGGAGTTTGGCCTTCAATGGTTTCAATTCAATAATAGTTGCAAAATGGCAGAGGATATCAATAAATGAGGCGTCCTGTTTCTATAGTTCCCATTAAGGCACTTACTTAGCCGATGAAACAGTGGTGTTTTACAATTACATACACGTTTTATCTTCATCTACCTATCATAATATCCCTACATTTATCATAATATCCCTACTTTACGCAATTGTGTACAGAATTTATTTTATCCGCTGTTTTCAACGTTCTTAGTATGCTGTATCTACGTTGACTTTGAGTGTTAGTAGTTAAGTTTAGTTTAGTTTAGTTTTAGTAAGTAGTTGTTATGTACTATAAAGAGTTGTACATACATTCGAACATAATACATATTAGATAATTCTTAAAAATTCAAACGAAAAGTCAATAAAGTCAGTTTTTGCTGAAATAATATTGCACAAAATAATGTTTAATTCAATTGTAGCTATAAATAATTCTATTTCGACATGATTATATCCAAAAGCCAGCGATATCAGCCTGATTGCTTGTGAATGTGTTACTAATCTAGTCTCCATTTAAATTAATCAACCATGATGAAATGTTTGGCAACAATCGAAAAAGAATTTTCTAAATTTTCATTTATATTTAGAACCTGTAAATTGTTCTCGTTCATTTTTTTTAACTAATAATACAAACTGGCTCAACCTAAGTATCCGCTAGATGCTATGAACCTTAACTAATATAACGATCAATACTGCATTTTGAAGGAACGCACTAAGAAAATAGAGGCGTATACTGTTTTAAATAATATTGACAACCATCCGTGACGCGGAATGAAACAAAAAGAAAGCTGTCCATGACTAGTAAACTTCCATTCACTCTAAATTTGGAATCGGTTGTGTTAAGACTCTAAACATTAAAAGGACTTACATCATCAAGTTCCTGTTCATAGGTTTTCCTTGGATATACTTTGTTGATGTCAATGTGAAGATTTTTCAGCGCCGTAGTTAATTCATTGTAATAGTGTTCCAAAATTTGTTGATAGTGTTTTTGGCGGAAATTTGAATCAGATCCACACCAGATGAAATACATCAAGTCAGCTGTCAAACCGCCGAAGTGAAGGGTTTGGTAATCAAGCGGTACAATTTCAACTTTTCCGTCCTGAAATAAAAGAAAAAATCACAAATAAATGTTTGGAGTTCATCCAAGGAACTTATCGATAAAATTCAGAATGGGCTTAATGGTTATAAAAAAAGACATCACAAGAACACCCCGGAATCAAGAGTCAATTTACGACTTTAGACATTATAAAACAAAAAACAAAATTGCTTACCCGTTTTCGGTGCATCAAATTGTTGGGTCGATAGTCTGAATGGATGAGAAAACCCGCGTTATTAGTCTTCCATAGTATTGCCAAATCATTCTCCATATTTTCTACGTTTAAATATTTCCACAATCTAGGTCTGTATTCCTCTTTGACACATTCCTTTCCCAATTTCAAGGCTTGCTTAATGAATACATCTTTCATATCATCAATAGCGAATGCATCTAATCCAATTTCACGGATGCTCTCTAGTGCCTTCAAATTTTCTTCTTTAGCAGCAATTCCAAGGGCATGAAACCTAGCCAGTTGTGTGACTGCTGCTGATGCATAGTCCCAGTCAAAGGATTTGAATCTGTCAAAACTCTCAAACCCACTGGCTGCAAGATTCTCGAGTACTAACGTTTCTCTGCTATATGCCGATTCATGTCCATAATATTTAGAAATATTGAGTCTGTCATCTGTTTGGACACCATATTTGTCGTACAGTTTTTCATAGGCCACTGCAAGTTCTGTGTAAAATACTCGTTCTGTGTCAAAAGCTTTCGTAAACATATCACCAGAGCCTCGTAGAGCTTCCCCAATACTTGCCACTTTAGCAAATAGATTGAGTTGTTCTTTACCTGGTGCTGAAATAGTGGCTAAATGAAGAGTGCTGGAATAGTTGGCTCCACCAGATGATATATCTTTTATTTCAACATTTTCACTGTCATATCCCTTTTCTTGTGCTATTTTATTTATCAAATCTCGTAGATTATGGTTCTTGTCAGCCATTTTAATTATTTTTCCACTGTTCGGATACGCCGTCAATGCAATGACTCGACGAACAACTGGTTTACGTTTATTAATATACGGATTATATCCTTTTCCTTATCTGAAGTTGAACAATTACTTGTTTGGTGTTCCTTAATATACAAAAACCCTGTTATTTCTTAATTTTTTTTTCACAAATATTATGTTATTAATATATGTTATATTATCTTCGACACCGATTAACAGAAAAAAAAAACAAACTGAAGAAAAAATTACTGTACCAACAATCAGACAAATAATATTACGAAGAACTTCCAAAACCGTTTTTTTTTTCAAATTACAACAAATCAAAGTACAAGGAGTATCAAATTTGGAGACACGCACGCGCACCGCACTCCGCTCTATACTGTAATAATGGTCAATTTGTGGCTAAGTGGCACAACCGAAAACACACAAAGGACCACTGCCGAACACTCGATGTTTTCCGAACGCATTACAGACAGTTACAACAAATTGATGCGCGGACAATATGTCAGTCATCACAAATGATATTTATAATTATAGGACAAGGTTAGATACTTTTTATTGCACATAAAACAATTACAGATAATAAAATGAGACAAGTAAAATTATACATTACAATTATATACAACTATTACATTTAAAATAAAACTAAAATACTACACTAAAAACAAAAAATTTTAAAATTAAACTATAACTAAACAAAACAATCTAAAATTGGCCCCTTGGGTAGGGTTCCCATCACGCAGGCAGCATTCCCGCGTTGAATGGCTATAGCTAGCCTTTGAGCGAGGAAGCTGCCTGCGCGAGGGTCACCTGTTGCTTCCCTCAAGCGCTTCCCCAAAGCTTTGTGGAACCCACGAGCACTCTTTCCCCACGGTCCGAGCGTCTCGACACCAAATGCGACGAATTCGTATTGGGTGCCCAGACACTCGTATTTACTGACCTTGAGCCGTTCCCGGGCGTCCGCCGCTGCGCCAGCTCGCCGACATGTCGCAGGCAAGTAGGACGAGGCAAGTGTGTCGGCGCAAGTAGCGTCCCACACCACTGCCCTGCCCATCCGCCACGGGATCAGTGACATTCCATCAGGGCGCTTGCCGTCTCCACGCACAATCTGTGGTTCTAGCATGGCGGGAACGTTGGCACTCACGAGCGCCCTTCTGATGATGTCATTGAGAGCGGCGTGTCGGGACAGGCGACCGGCGCCCGAGGAACAGGTCAATCCGTGGAGACCGAGACGGTCTACGTGTGCTCCACATGAGGAGCAGTTGTGCTCCACACAAACCTCAACGCCAAGTCGGAGACCGACGGCAATACGGAGTGTGCATGGGTCGATGAAAGTGCCAGTATGCGGTGAGGGATAGGCATGGAGCCAATGACCAGATTCTGGCATAGAAACAGCCAAAAGTCTGGCACGGTCCCGGCCTACTGCTGTGTTGATCAGTAAATTTATTGTTTGTTCTGAAATGATTGTATCCCAGGCCCTTTGAAATTTTGGGTTGGATGGTAAATTTGGACTCGGTCCAGCAAGCCAGGCATTTTTGGCTTCTGTCAAGCACGCAATCTCGCAGTCTGTTGCCGGAGAGGCTTTAAGAATTCTACCTGCGAGATCAGACGTGCTATATATTGAAGCCAAGAATGCCGCAAGCGAAATGCTACAAATTTTGCGGGTTCCCAAACCACCGTACCTTATCGGGAGGGAGGCTTGGGTCCATGCCTGCTCCGTGAAACGAATGTTTAATATGGATTCCAGTTGTGATTTTGCAAGGAGGTCAATAGGGTTTACCAAAAGGGGAAATTTCCAAATTGGGGAGCAGCGGAGCAGGTAAGTCAATTTAGGAACTACTAAACAAAATTTCAGCATAAAAAGTGCAGAGTGACTGCTAATTTTGGTGAGGCGGTTGGAATAGTTTTTAAATTTTGAAACTGATTTATTTAAGAAGGGAGGAATAGCCTCATCAAAAATCGGTGACCCTAGGAGATGCAGACTGTCTTTACGCATGTTTTTTATATTAGGCGCAATGTTGTTGAAATTTTCGATGATTTTTGAGGAGGAAGTCTGATCAATCTTATCAGAAATATATATCTCACACTTGTCAAAATTTAGATCTAAGCCAATATCTCTAAATTTATTTTTAATATGAAGCAGGTCTGCCAAAACAGTCTGTGCGTCACCCCCTAGAGTTCCGTCATCGAGGTACCACACGTTGAATGGGTTAGGTAATGTTACGTCAATTGCGAATCGTCCATAAAACCCAGAATGTCTTTTCCCATTTCTCGTCCTCAGTTGCTTTCGAGCAAGCAGTTGTGTTACTTATACAGAAAAACATACTTACAGTGCCAAAATACTCGTAGCTACAAAAATGCTCAAACGCACGTCAATGCGTAAATGCACGTAAACGTTAACTAAGCTCATAGAATCGTCACTTGCAGTTTAGATGTAATATTTTTTTAATTAATATTTTGAATGTAGTAATGGCTTTTTAATGCATATTGTTAATGATCTATATTATCCGAAGTCACGTGATGTTTTGACGTTGAAGTTGTTATCCTTATTAATCTTTCAAATAGCACCGTCTCCTTCACACAATCTGAAATACGAGCAGTAATGCGTACTGGACCTTATTTTAAGATAATTTTGTGGTACTTATGTAACTATACGTCTATATTCATCACGACAAAATTGAGTTTATTCTAAAGACAAGCACGAAACACTTCTGTAATCGGAAAATTTAGTTGCATATTTGTGGACTTTAAGAGTAAATAGTTAAATTAAAATAAAATAAGAAATTAGGTATGGGTTTTTAGTATTAAAATTTAAGGACATTAAATTTCCATGCAAAAAAGTGATTTTTCAGTTGTTTATGGTACGGAACCCTTTGCGCGTGAATTCGACTCGCACTTGGCCGGTTTTCTAAGTCTACCGCGAAATTTTTGATCATTTCTAAGCATCCACTGAAGTATTATGATATTATGAGCCCAAAAATTCGCAGGATCCGTGTGAATACGTAGCCTGGCGATAACTAAATAAGAAGTATGTTTTAAAGATAGTGCTAGGTCACAGACTTATGCTAAATCATTCCAAAAAATGTCTACCAATTGATAGTCAAATAAATTTTAGTTACTTCTATCTAAATCCACGTCATAACTTTCCTGCGCTTTGTATATAAAAGATAGATTTATTACTGATTTTAAGATACCTAAATCTATGTAAAGCAATGAATAAATATGAATATGAATATGAATATGAATATGAATAATATGAGTCCAACAGAAAACTTTACAAGGTACGCGTAGAATTTATAAAAATAATTTAGACTTTGATGTTTAAGGGATTGAAAGTGTAACATTTCATTTAGTAAATAGTCGACGTCTCTTAAATGATTCCCCATCTGACGTAGTCTTCAACGATATCGTTCATTTTGTCCAACGCTAGTCGGTTTGGTGTAACTGCCATACTATCCTCACTATCAAAATGTGGCGCGTTTTCCGGTTCCACAGTTAGAATAGACATCATACTCATCCCTAGCGTTAGACCCAACATTTTGCTCTGAAATTAAAAAAAAACCTGAAAATTTTAAATGTTGACATGAAGTCCCGCCGTTCCCACATTTTTCGAAATACAAGGTCAGAGACTTCTTTGTTCCACTTGCTGAGAACCTGACATACTTCTTTCGCTGCTGTCTATCTTTAGTTTTTTAACTAATTAAAATTATTGGAATTCCGTAAATTGAGACAAAATTAAGAAAAATATGGAAAATAGGGATTTTGTTTTTGTGGACGGAATATTAATTGATTCCCAACCGATCAGAAAATTTTATATTAATTCAAATACTTCATTGAAATTGAAATGACATTGAAAAACTTTTAATATATAATTTGTGACAACGTTTTGCTTTGGGTAGAAAAGAAGAAGCATAATGGTCAAGAAGAAACTTACATTTTCTAGTTCCAGCTCATAAGTCTCCCTTGGATATATTTTGTTGATATCGACATGTAGATTTCTCAGCGCCATAGTTAATTCAGTGTAATAGTGTTCTAAAATTTGATGATAGTGTTTCTCACGGAATTTTGAATCTGATCCACACCAGATGAAATACATCAAGTCAGCCGCCAACACACCGAAATGGAGGGCTTGGTAGTCAAGAAGTACAACATCGACTTTCCCATTCTGAAATATGAAAATAACTTTAAAACCGAAGACTTAAACCTATGTAAGGAGTACAAAACAAAATAGCACGCTACAAAATTAAATCACCAACTACAAAAGTCAAAAATCATCTGCAAAAGATGGAATAAATCTCAGCTGATAGATTCATGACGGCTATTTTATCATTTTTCAATCATGTAAAATTATTTAGTCGTTAGTACTAAACTTACTAGTTTTCGGTGCATTAAATTACTGGGTCTAAAATCGGAATGAATAAGAAACCCTGTGTCAATGGACTTCCATAGTAAAGCCAGATCTTTTAACATATTTTCTTCGGTCACATACTTCAGCAACCTGGCCCTGTTTTCTTCTTTGACTTCCTCTTTTGCTAATTTCAAGGCTTGTTTTATTAAGACGTTTATCATTCCGTCAAAAGCAAATATATCTAATTCAATGTTTCGAATACTGTTTAGTTCATTCAAGACTTCTCCCTTAGCAGCAATTCCAAGAGCATGGAACTTGGCCAATTGTGAAACTGCTGCTGATGCGTAGTCCCAGTCGAAAGGTTTAAATCTATCAAAGCTCTCAAATCCGCTGGTTGTTAAATCTTCAAGTACTAGTGTTTCCCTACTGTAGGTTGAGTCATGTCCATAGTATTTAGAAATATTAAGTCTGTCATTAGTTTGGACATCATATTTGTCATATAATCGTTCATAGGCCACTGCAAGTTCTGTGTAGTAGACTCGTTCAGTGTCATAAGTTTTGGTAAACATAGCATTGTTAGCTCGAAAATCATCGCCAACGCTTGCCACTTTAGCAAAAAGATGGAGTTGTTCTTTATCTGGTGCTGAAATAGTTGCTAAATGCAGAGTGCTGGAATAGTTGGCCCCTCCAGATGTTATATCTTTTATATGAACATTTCCATTATTATACCCTTGTTCTTCAGCAATTTTATTTACCAGTAACTTCAAATTGTTATTTTTCTCTGCCATTTTAACTAAAACTTCTCACCGGTTTTATTATGATATTATTTTTATTGCTTCGATACACTGTTGCTTGACTTGACGTATACGGTTTACTTAATATATTTGTGTTCGAAATATAAATTATGTCTTCTGCTTTATCAGATCCTATTATTTCATACTAACTTGGAGTTGTATAATTGTTGAAAACCGTCTTGATTGCTGTATAACAATTCACAATAGCTAAAACAGATCAAAAACACAATAGTAGAACAAAAGTAACTGACATAACTGCAAGTAAAAAACCAATTATTACTTTTGATTGTATCCGCTTTAATTAGGAAATTTAATTATTATACATTAATAAAAACTACGCCTCTATTTTCAAACACATAGTGAAAAACATGACTATAACAATTAAAATAATCATATTTTAAAGTATAAATTGCATGATTCTCATGCTCTTTTGCCGTGTCTACTTTTGCAATGATTTTAAATTATTAAAAAAGGACATAAGCTCATTACTCACGAAACAGATGAAAACTGTAGCGTTGCTCACATCAAACTTCAAAAATCTCAACCTACTTGTAACTTACTATGAAAAAAATTTCAGTGTTCAAAACAGTGGACTTCTTTTTTTTTAGCAGTCACTTAAAAAAAATCTATGAGAGTACGTTAGAGTAATGAAACCATTGGGTTCAGATGTGCGCGAGCGCGCTGTGCTCTGTTCCAGACTGTTGTGTTGAGTAGTACATGCGTCGCTTAGTGACAAATACAGGAAGGGGCGATTGCTGGAACGCCAATGATTCCCGAACAAATCGTCGTATCCTACGAAAAGGGGCGTAACTACAAAAAGTTGATTTTACAGGAGTCGCTTTAAACTGTTTAAAAAAATCAGCGTAAAACCACAGAATAGATAATAGTACAAGTACAGAAGCCTCACTGCTTTGATTTTCACAAATGCCGCCTTTTTATGTGCCTACATAATTATTATTAACAAACGGACCGCACGCTAGCAGCCGACATTGAGCTCTCTGGCGCCGCGCGAAGGTCGACATTACTCCACACCTTGTCAAATGACCCGAAAATAGGGTTGTCAAGTCAATACTTTAATTAAATACCTACCTATTGTACATAACTATCCGCGTGGTGTCAGAATAGAATAACTCCTCTCAATTTCTTCCGTGGATGTCGTAACAGGCGACTAAGGAAATAGGTTTAGGTATGTTTTAGGCGACAGGCTAGCAACCTGTCACTATTCTACCTCTTCCATCTTTGCAAACCTAAAACTATGCTAGAAGTGACTGCAATATAAACGTAATCATGGTTTTGTCTATATTACTTTTCGTGTGCTCTGCCTACCCCATTTGGGAACACAGGCGTGACTGTATGTATCAGATTTATGTTGTTTATAATATTTAAGCCAAAGATACATTAGGCGACATTTGTTGCATTACATTTGTCGTGCGACATGTCGAGCGATGTAGCGCGACGTCGCCGGACATCGCTCGACATGTCGCGCGACACGTGTATATACGCGGATATAAGTCGCGCGACATGTCGAGCGATGTCGCCTAATGTATCTTTAGCTATACCTACTTAGCGGTTACACTTTTATTTATTCTATGACGCGGGGTCGAATATAATAATTTATGTTTTTCATTTTCCCGACAATCGACTGCAATACAGAATATTTTGAATTCATTTTGCTAATTAAAATATGACACGCGTTTGTGATGTATAAACTGAATCGTGCTGCGTAAAAAAAGAGGCGCGCGTGCGCCGCGGGTCAGTGCGCGGCAATCACTGATTAGGCCGCATCGATGCGGCCGCCGATATGTACTTGTAGCTCAGCGGCGGAACGGCGGAGTGACACCCCCCTGGTAAAACCCAGAAATCTAAAATTAAAAAGTAAGAATACTTGACACCCTACAATTTTTATGGTTAATTTTTTTATGTAATTTATGTAAAATATGTCACTTAATTCTTTTTATTACGATAGTTTAAGAGAAAACTTTTTTTTTCACGAGGAAAAAAGGCGTAAGCTAGTTAATGCCTTAAAAATTGGTGTCGTAAACACGTTATCTCCATGGAAAAGGGTCGTAAAGGTTATAACGACACCGTCCTAGGCCAGCACATGCGCAAACGCTCCGCGTGTAAAAGGGCGTAATGGCGAACGTGGCCGGCGGTGTAGACTCCCCGCGCTTCACTTCTTCGCGAAAAACGCCTCTTACGGCTATAGAGGCGTTATTCGATGGAAGAAATAGAGTTATTGCAATTGTGGCTCATTTGAAAAACTTGAATAACTTTTCGAAATGAAATGGCTTTGTTATATTTTTAAGACTAGTAGATGTGGAAAAAAAATACAGAATTCTATTATCAAAGAAGAGGAAAAAGGAATTAATGGTAATTACGCCCCTATTCGTAGGATACGATGAAATGACACATAACCAGTCAAATGTGAACCAATGACATTGACTCTTCTCACATATAGTTACTCAAAAGTTACGGAACTGATTAGTAATTCCAATTAAAAAGTTAGTAGTACTATACCTCGCACAAGACCCTTTTCAAACGCGACGAAACGAAACGCAGTTTCATCGACACATACGCAGAAACACCGACTACCAGTAGCGTGGCGACCAGCACTAGCACCAGTTCTATAACTAGTGGTTTCGTGTGCGAACTTCGATGTGGATGTGGTAGTTTCAGTTTGTAACTAGTTTTTTTTTAAAGTGCGAGCATACCGCAAGAAAATTCTTAGCTCAATTCGCACCAGAAGAGCGGCGAAAGGCGGCGAAGCGGAGTGCAGCTTCAGTGTCATGTCAGTGTGAACGAATTTTAACTTTATTTTCATTACAATAAGATTTATTATCGCATGAGAAACTCCAACGAGGCGCGCGGATGCCCGCGGATCCGCGGGAATTCCAGCGAATTCCATAAACGAAGCCGTGCGACTGCGCGAATAGTCGCGGGAATGCCCGAGGATGCTCGAGCAGTCGCGAGCGGCCGCTGACAGTATCCCGCCCAGAGATCTTAGACTTCCCGCGCATTCCAGCGACTTCCCGCGCATTCCAGCGACTTCTCGAGCAGTCGCGGGAAACCTCGCGCCTTCTCTAACGAGCGGGTCGCTGCGCTTCGCCGCCCTTCGCCGCCCTTCTGGTGTGAATTGAGCCTAACTCCTATTTAATAAATACGGAACCGACACTACTTTAATGCGTTCGGATTGCTTTTAACAAAAATATACCAACTGGCATAGCACGTAGGTACATGATAGCGATGTAAGATAAGATGAACTAATAACGCTATCATTATTTTAGTATGCGTAAACAATATCGAAATAACATTGTCTTAAGCCCGTCACAGACTACGCATACGTATACGATAATATTTTATCTGCGTATAAATGCCATTTTTCCACATGTCGGTGTCAACAGATGCTTGACGGTAAATCTGCGTTGTGTGATATGTGTTTTATTACAAAGTTCTCCCAGTCCTAAAGCTCAAGCTCTCAAGAATATCGTACCTTCATCAGAAAACACTGTCGTACTGGATATGATTAAGCAAAATATAGGCAACTTCACATCTAGTGAAATATAACGAATCTACTTACGTTTTTAATATCGAGATTAGCTATGATATGTTTTGGGTCAATAAAAAGGTAAGTAGATCCTTTTTATTTTAGTATGAGTGAGTCTCACGGTAGTTTTGTTTAAAACTTCACATCTCTTGCTCGTGACAAGAATGCAAAACTAATGTCAATCATGAAAATTTTGCAGAACACAACGCCTAAAATTTTTCATGTGCAATTGTTACATAACGCTACAGTTATTTTTATTGCAATTATGTTTGTTCTGTTTACATTCGTACTTTTATAAGTTATCTTTAATAAATTATTTAATGAAAATACTTTCATTATTTAGTCTACCTACTTCTTATGATATTAATGACAAAAATGAAGAAGACAATTGTAATCTCCAACCTTAGCCTGTCCTAATGGAAAAATAAAAACGATCTAAAGAAGTTTTAAACTTTCGTAATTCTTAGTCATATATTTATCAATTAGCGTGACTTAAACACGATAAATCCATACTTAATATTATAAATGTGAACGTGTGTTTGTTCGTTTGTTTGTTTGTTTGTCCGTCTTTCACGGCTAAAAGGAACGAGGAATTGACGTGTTTTTTTTGATAGAGATGGTTTAAGACATGGAGAGTGACATAGGCTACTTTATTTTTCATAACCCCCCACTTCCCTAAAATGGGTGTGGAAGTTTGTATGTAGCATTCCGCAATTTTCAACGTAAAAAGCTATAAATTGGGATGCGGGCTATTAATGACTAACAAAAAAATCCTATATTAAATTTTATTCTGAGATCTCTTCTGCGTTGACCGGAATTTAACATGAGCGTAGCCGCGGGCAAAAGCTAGTTATTAATAATGTTTTATTGACTTCGACGTTTTAGCCGCGTTGCAGCGACCATGGTCACGAGTAGACTCATTTTAAAATAACGTCATGAAGTCCAGCTACGTCATAAATACGTCATAATGACGGCCGGATAGCCCAGCGGTTAGAGAACCTGACTGTGAAGCTTAAGGTCCCGGGTTCGATCCCCGGTCGGGGCAGATGTTTGTATGATGAATACGAATGTTTGCTTTCGAGTCTTGGATGTTTATCTATATATAAGTACCTAGTTTAAATGATTCCCGTAAGCGTAGTTAAATGAAATATTTTCAAATAAACCAATAAAATGAACCACTGATCTTTTTATTCAATTAACTATTCAGTAGGTAAATATACATTCTGTTTTTTAAGTCAATGCCTATTCTTCGGATAATGTCATTCATTTCCGCACCGAAAACCCCGGGTATGTATATCACGCCTGTATTCCCAAACCATGAAGTCACGAGATGCTATATAGTCAAAACCATGATTATTTTATGTGTTGTATGCACTTCTAGCATATTTTTTAGATTCTAAGTTGAGAGAAATGTAATCTATGGTACCTACATACAAAAAAGGGACAAGTTTGAAAGGTGAATACCCAAGAATTTTTAGACTGAATTTTCTAAGATAGAAAAATTGCTTAATAATAGTGAAATGAATCATGACTTGTAATGGCAAAATGTGGTCAAACACTTAATATTCCTCCAAATTTGACTCCTAAATAAAAAAGTATTGGTATTAATATCACTCACAAAGTTTAACTTAGGATAATATTAACTTATTAAAGTATTAACAACAAACAAACAAGTATTAATTTGTGGAGCCTAAAATAAAACTACTGGAGTTTAAATCGATCGAATACTTTAGGTTTAGTTCTCGAGTAAATATTTGGAAACTTGCTGACTCCATGCTGAGTTTTTTTTTTCAATCTTTATCTACGGAACACTTCTGCTTTTGTAATCGAATCTTGGTAACAAATTCTCTAAAGTCACGGTTATATCCATAAATGAATGATAATAGTACCTATAACGTTCACAACTCTGAACAATATCTTAAGATACGACTTGAAAACCGTTTAGTTGTGCTGCAATAATGCTGTAAGTAATAAAATTAATAGAATTTTATCTGAGCGGGATTTTGTCCTTCAATTAATTTTATACCCTATGCATTAGTTACAACGTTTAAAAGTTTTGTGGCGATCCTACCGCCACCTAACGTTCAGTAGTAGAACTCCTTCCATAAACGTCATCAACTGTCAAAGTCGTCTATGTACTTTGCGCTAACGAAGTGTCGATTATCGATTGCATAAATACAATTTCTAACTTTCTCTGTGTGGACTTCGGTCCCCAGGCATAACATCTTCCTGTTACCGGTTCATTGCAACCAAATATCATAATAGCCTATAACCTATTTCGACTTTATCTCAAATTGTCTTGGTTCGAAAATGACTAAAATCTCAAAAACGTTAAGTTTCATTCAAACAAAATGTTATATTGACGTTTACACATTACACCCGATATCCAAAACGTATAGTTGGTATTTCGACTGAAAGTTAAATTGCATTAGTTTCATTACATCTTAAATTCAAAAACACACTTTCTCATAATGCCCAGAATTTTGTCTAAAGGCCGTAACAAACGTATCAACTCGACGTAAACTCAACCTTCAAACTGAAACCCGTAAGATGATAATTAAATTTATACTGTCTTACCTGTCAATGAAAACTTTCCATATCGAGAATTTGACGTTTAAATCTTGCGACAGTTTTATTTTGTTTTTAGTCATTTTGAGATTAGGTTGATTTGGAAATTTTGTGTTTACACAAGAAAAAGTCAATTAGACTTAAAGGGATATCAGGAATTGTGCATATTAAGAATTAGGCTTTAGTCATTTCGAATTTTAGGCATTATGAAACTTGTCTGTTTTGACATTGCGGTGTATTGAGAACACTGTATTATGATATTTGGTTGTAACGAAGCGGTAACATCTTCCTGGAGAGAGAGTTCTCTTTTGGAGACTTTCCCACAGTTTCATAAAAATCCATCGAGCTTTTTACGCTCGAAATAATAACTAACATACCTACACACATTCAAACAAACTTAATCGATTATCATATTAACTAAAATAGGCTAAGAACGGTTAGAACAGTTTGGACGACGAACGAATGTGCACTGTGTTCTGCTATTTTAAGTTGTTAAATTATTTGCTTGTGCTTTTGGAGTTGAATACGTAATTAATGGTCTTAGTTGTTTTTATTGTGAGGCTCAACAAATCCCACATAAATTTTCCCGTTATTAACTTTATTCAAAAAATTGTATTCGTTACTAAAATTAAATAGGCTAAGTTACCTTTTTCATTATTTCTCATTCATTTTTTATTTGATTGTTTACTGTAGTCTCTTTTTTATTTGTCCTTTTTATTAATGAAAGAATAATGAAAAATTGTGCGATTTATGTCTGTGCTATAGATAGTAGACAATTGATAGACACATAAATAAATAGAAGACCATAAAGAACAATATTTGTATTCATTTTCCCAACATCCTGCCTCGATTGGTTTTCAAACTCAAGACCTGAGAGCTCTGACAAAAACTCTGTTGTCAACCTAAGTACAGTCGCAAACCGGGATTGTTGAGCCACTTAGGTACCAATGTTTGTAACTTGGTCGTGTAATACTAATCTAATAACCAACATCTACTCGGTCACATCGGTCCTTGATTAGTTTGATTACACGTCTAAATTGCGAACAGTGGCAAGTGGGTCAACAATCCCGGTTCGCGACTGTACGTTATTAAATACTGTCTTGTTAATTTATTCCACTCACTTAAAGACTTACGTTGTTTAGTCTCCTATTTACGCAACACTCGATAACAGTTTTAGAAGTCATATCATGTTTATTTATAAATATTAGAGTCAATATGACACTGCATTAACAGACTTTTTTATAGCGATAAGTATGTCTTATCACTGTCTAGTTTACATATTTACGTAACTATTGTAAAAAGACGGATTTGTCGTGCAGATGTAATGAAGGGATTCATTTCATTTTTAATAATAATTATGATAGAATGAAAATTAAGTTTCTCCCAATTTTAGAGATTTTTCAATGGGTGTGGTCATAGTCGCTAGTTTTTTCGATTATAGTACTGTCCTTATCTTACATACATTTAAAATTGTAATAGCAAAGTACACGATGTGAGACTTTTTGAAATTAATTCTGAAATAAGTTTGCCTTGATCGAAAAATTCAGGAATCTATGGGTCAGTCAAATGTAATGTCATTGTATTTTACTTATATTTAGTAGGTATAATTATGTAACTGCAGCTCTTTTCCCGTTGTTCAGAGAACAAAACATTACATGCAGCTCGGCAACCTAGTTAAATATAATGTTGATATCAGCACGCCGAGCTGCACTTTAATCTCACAAATTAACAAATAAAAGTAGGTTTAATATCAGCACCCAAATCAGCCGACTGCAAATTACACCGATAGTATACATAAATATAATTGTAATAGTGTGCATAGAGTAAGAGTAGTATATATAGCTTTGTAAGATAATTATTAAATCAGACAACAACTATCCGTTGGTGTTTCACTCCATCCACCCGAACCCCTTTACTCTGCCCAGGGCTACTCCCTGGGGTGAAGGGTCCTTCCCAACCCCTAGTATAAGCTCCTCCTGTTGTGGCAAAGACACCTTAGCCTTAATCGGTTGCCTGAGTCTGGGTAATCGGCAACAGGAAAACCACTAATCCACCACCCCCAATCCCCCTCCGTAGGGTTCCGTCTGTCACCTTAGGTCGCCCGGTGACAGACATCCCTGTCAAGTCGTATGTTAAGGGTAGGTTAGGGTTAGGGACTTAGGGTCTAGGCTTCCCGGGTTCACACCCTCCACCCTGCATATGCAGGCTGTGCAGACGCGGTCAGTCTGAGATACCTACGAACCACGTCCACAATACAACGTGGGTTCCAGACTACCCGTCGCCTGTACACCCGTGACAGATAAACACAAAATCAAAACTGATTTTGTTATTCAGATAGTGTAAGTTATTTAGAAATATCAGGCTTTACAGCATAAAATGCATCATTATATTTTTTGACATCTTTTCACTAGTTTGTGTCCCGCCTGGCTAATCGATTTTTTTGACGTTCAAGTGTGCTGTAGGGTTTCAAATTACTTCTTTCTTTACTTGTTGACGTTGTTAAAGACAATAATTTAGGGAAATCGGTTACTGTACTTTGTCGATAATGAGTCAGCTAATTGTCAATTTTATTTGGCTAAATATGGCCTCCATATCTGTGGTTTTATTAGTATGTCCCTATTGTTCCTGATCAAGTTCCAGATCAGTTTAATTCACATTGGTTAGTAACAGTAGGTACAAACTCGTAAAGGCCCAATCAGACTGTTCATTTTTCTTTCATTTTCACCTTTCATTCGGTACTATTCACTCGAAATGACACGTCTGAACATGGAATGAAACAAACTGTCGAATGAATTCACTATAAAAATGAAGCAATCACTCGGATGAACATTCATCCGAATGAACCGTCTGATTGGGCCTTTACATACTTGTATTTACGTACGGACAGCTGCAGAGAAGAGTAACCCCCCGCCCATACAATGTTTCATTACTAGGGGGTTACCTTTCTCTGCAGCTGACTGTACATACATCAAGCCTGTATACCCAATAAGGGTGAGCAGAGCATAGGAAATGCTATATAGACACTTAAAGAGACCTTTGTCACTTATAGCTTAATATTTAAGTGTAAAGTGAGATGAGAGCTCGTTCGAGTCGACCTCTTGATTCTGAATAAAAAAATCACTCAAATTTGCAAAAAAAGTACAGTGAAGTGTTTACTTAGGAATTTCCATAAAAAATCACGCAATTTTTTTTTTAAAGGTATGTTCTTTTTTATTAAACAAAAGTGTTTAGTCGTCTTCTAAATGATTCCCCATTTGATGTAGTCTTCGACAATCCCGTTTATTTTCTCGAGTGCCAGTTGGTTCGGTAGTACGACCTGAATTTCTGAGCCATCCATTTGTGGTGCGTCTTCTGGTTTAACCATTTGAACGGGCACTAGATTCAGAGCTATCATCAAGCCCAATGTTTTGCACTGAAATAATAAAAAAGACGTCAATCTCCAGACACATCTCACATCATTATGCGTGTACTCCCAAATGGGGTAGGCAGAGCACGTGAAACTTTACATGGTCAAAACCATGACCACTTCAAGGTCCGTAGCAACATTAAGCATAATTTTAGGTCTAAACATTGATAAAAGAAGTACAATAGTGTCAAGTTGTTAGTCTGTCACCTAAAACATTCCAAAACTTTTTTTATTACTTGCTTCTTAAGATATCCACGGAAAAAATGGAGAGGTATTATTCGAAACCTCATACCATAAGGGAATAATTAATGAATTCATATTTTTCATGTGTCACGAATTCCTGAACTTTAAATATTTTTCTTAATTATAATTCATAAAAATGATCTTACATCTTCAAGTTCTTTTTCATAGGTCTTCCTTGGGTAAGCCTTATCGATATCTATGTGGAGATTTTGCAGTGCCGTAGCTAATTCAGTATAATAGAGTTCCAAAAGTTGCAGATAGTGTTTCTGACGAAATTTCGAATCTGATCCACACCATATGAAATACAGCAAGTCAGCCGCCAACACACCGAAATGAAGAGTTTGGTAGTCAAGAGGTACAATGTCAACTTTTCCGTTCTGGAAAAAAAAATTGAATACTGTTAAAGCAAGAAGGGCTATAAAATGCTAACAGAAATATTGTCAATATTTTCAAATGTACACCATGATCGTGTAAACGAGATAGCGCTATTGAGAAGTATGTGTTTAAACATGAGACGGACTACATAGGATATCAAGGTCAAAACATGACGTGATTCCGAACAAATGGCACTGCTGGATGAAACTAGTCCAAACTCTTAATGTGTGACAATTCAAAAATGAGACTTAATGAATTAATCTATTGTTTAAATTTGAATATGATACATTTTGATTTAGCTCGGTTTTGATCTAGCAATGAGAAATGTAGATTCTAACCATAGCAAGTGCAGTCGCGTCCAAAATATTACAACAAAGAAATATGGATGAATTACGAATGAATGTGGTTCCGTGGGGATTGTAGCTTTTTTGCAGTATTTTGTGAATTTCAACAAACAACAGTAGTAAGATGCGATATGGAATTAGAGATCAATAATGTAAACAACCAACTGTCAATGTCAAAGTGACATTCCAGAGGTAGTCAACCTATTTTTGTTACTAATTGATATATTATTGTATTAATTTTTTAACTACTTTTAGTTTATTGACTCATAACAATATTCGTAGCATATTATGTGATATCTTTTGAAAATACAACATTATACTTGTGTTCGTATGGATCCAGACGAACAACAAACACAAATTTAACAATGAAACAAAAACAAATAACGAGATAAAACAAAACTTAACAACAAACAAAAACTCAGCAAAACAACGCATAAGCGGGAGGGAACACATTCGATCACGACAGATGTCAGAAAACGAATAATAAGATTTATAAAATGGCTTGCACGCGCATAGGTAGAAAAGCAGTCTACACACGATCTTTTAAGTCCGTCCATCGCAAGTTGAACAATATTTCATCTTTTCATAAGTTTCACTGAACAATTAATTACATAAATATGAATACGAATAAAAATACAAGCCAAATGTTTGCAATTTCTAACCATTGCCAGTGGCATAATTATAAAATAATCATATTTTCATTTAAAAAAAGATGTGCTTGTTCCTTTGTTTATTACACGGCGGGAGGCGCGCCCCATAATGCAACACGGATGGTCGCTACTGGGTAAAAAATACCACAATGTGTTTATTGTAAAAGTGGTGGTTTGTTATAGGTATTTCAATAAAACATTATTTTATATTATATTTTGTTATATTTTCAACGAAATAATCTGAGAAAAAAGTAGTTACCTCTTAAAACAAAATTATTATCTTTTTTTAAAGACACAGCATATAAATCAGCATTATTTTGCACATAGCTTATAAAAAACCAAAAATTTGACCATAAACAAATAAAAAAAATGTAAACACGAGATCAATACAGAATTAGTATCTTGTGTTCTTACTTATAATGATAAATATGACATGCATTAATTTGGCATTTTTTTGAATTTTTATGATCACTTTCCTTACAATGTGGCACATTGAATGTTAATCTGACTGTACTTTTTGGGCTCATTCTTCACAAACACACTATAGTTATGCTCTTTACATATTTTTATGACATAAATATCATAAATTTCAATCAGTGTCTTTACTGTCTGTTTGTCTTCTCCTTCATGCTCTGAATTACTTTCATGTTTACTATATTTTTCATTGTCTTCAATTTTAGAATTATTTTCTTCTTGACTATTTCCTAAATGCAGTAAAAGTTCTATTTGTTCTTCAATGAGTGGAAATAAGGCATATTTATAATCTAAATCAACAAAAATGTAAAATGTAGACTGTTAAAAATAATGACACAAATAGTCGCTACTGGGTTAAAAATACCCATTCGCACTTTAGATGTGTGTTTTAGCCGAAAGCCGCATGCACATTGCCTACATATTCCAAAAAGCAGTCTAACGTACGTTTCTCGGAAGGTACCTAAAGTGACTCGGCTCAAAATTAAGTAATAAAATAAATATTTGCGAATTTATGCACCGTGTGGTAAATTTTACCCGGTAGCGCCTCCCGCCGTGTTAAATGTTTTGTAATGTTCACACGGTTTTATTCTGCTAATAAATTAGTTGTACTCATTTTTATCTAGCGTAACTATTGAATTTTAAGTTTTCCTATTTACGTTTGCTTTTATTGCAATGGCAACACGTTTGTTTACAACTTTGATCTCTAATTCCATATCGCATCTTAGTCAACTTTCTTTAATGTAAACTTGCTATAATTCAAACGTATCTAAAATTCAAAGTTATCACGAGGTCCCTACGAAATCTGTTTATATTTTCTATATAAATCAATATTTATGCACTTGGTAATTCAAACAAAAAATAATAGTCAAGTAAAAAACTACGTGTCCATTCGGACTCATCGGCATGTTTGGTAGGTACACTCGACGCTACCGTTATAATGGCGGGACCAGGTCCTGAATTAAGCCAATTCATATTGCAATATTTTGTACCAAATTTGTACTATTTGGTACCATTTGTGAAAAAAATTGTACCTCTTCCATTTCAGAGTTATATTTAAAATAGTCTGGTCCCGCCATTATAACGGTAACCACTCGAGTTATTTCAAAGTTGCAGCACCCTCATAGCAGCGAACCCTAAGGCAAGTATTAACATTTTAAGACAAGTTCGAACTTGTTTCATCATACACTAGCCATTGTTTTTATGAGGATTAGTTTTGACAACGATTTTGAACCATTTCATATATTTCGAATACTCGATAACTTGTAATAATTTTAAGAGTCACTCAAATTTCGAATTAACGAGAATCAACTGTTATAAATTTGTTAACGTGACATGTGAGTTATTTTGTATTACATACATATTGTGTTCGAAATCGATTGAGGACAAGAATTAGAATGAAATTTATGACGCTTTACATTTTAAAACGTGTCTTTTCTTTGTAAATTTTAGCGTGGAATATACCAGAACCGTGTATTCTTAATGTCATTAGTAGACTCAAGTCGATACTTGAATCGATTAATGGGTTTTTAAAGTATTTTTTATAGCCACGATTCACTCGGAGATAATGTCGATCGTGCCCGTATTTAATTAGTTTTAGTTAATTTTCTATACGAGTATGAAGCAGTACAGTCGCGTGCAATAATATGTAAACGTTTTCTAATTTCCAAAAGTATGTATCCACCTAATGTATCTTAATTATGTATACAAATTCACCGTACATAATGATGTGAATTTGTATACTTAATTAAGATACCTTATGTGGGTATATATTTTTGGAAATTAGGAAACGTTTACATATTAATACACGCGACTGTACCTACTGTGCTACTATTTGAGTGTTACACAACCATCTCATTTTTTATGCATCTGTTATTATAAAATGCAAAAATATTAAGATTAGTAGTAAGTAGGTACTTAGTTTTAATTATTTAATTTTTATAGATTAATTCTTGTTTTATTTAACTTTAAATTATTTAGTCAGTTCTTGTTATTTCAAATTTTGTTATTTTATGTTAAATTTGCTTATGCAAAGAGATTAAAACGAAATGTTTTTAAATACAGCTATTTGAAAACGAGACAATAAATTAAATTTAAACTTCATTCTACTATAAATAATTTTAAACAAAAAAAAAACGACTTCAAATTTGGGCTATACTGAAAGCATTTGTCTAATAATGAGGGTGACCTTCCATCACCAGCAGGCCTCACTAATTACTGAAATTATAATTTCCAGTCTGCAGGTGCATTCAGTATTGAAAGAATTATCCTTTAACTCCTAAACATTAAGGAGTTGACCTTCCATCATCAGCTCAGTCATATTTTTTTACTGCCAGACGTAAATACTAATGTAGCTTTGAAAAATGTACTAAAAACATTACCTGCGCCAATAAAATTTGAGGGTTGCCCTCTATTTCCCTCATATTCCATCATCAGATCAAGACATGCTGGCAATGGGACCACTTGGAAACTATACCCTTTCAAACAAAAAAAGAATTTTCCAAATTGGTCCAGGCGTCTTCGAGTAATCAGCGAACATACATAAAAAATAATAATAATAATAATGATAAGGACGGTGAGTCACTCAGACATATTATTTCCGGTTGTTCTCATCTTGCTAACGGAGAGTACTTACACAGACATAACCTAGTAGCCAGAATTATCCACCAGCAACTTGCTCTTCAATACGGCCTTGTAGAATCTGAAGTGCCGTATTACAAATACACACCGACGCCAGTTCTTGAGAATGGTCGTGCAACGCTCTACTGGGATCGATCTGTTATCACGGACAGGACTATTGTTGCCAATAAGCCTGATATCGTGATAATAGACCGATCACAGCGCCGTGCAGTGCTCGTCGACATCACCATCCCCCATGACGAGAACCTCGTGAAGGCCGAGAAGGACAAACTCAGCAAGTACCTTGACTTGGCTCACGAGGTGACCGACATGTGGGATGTGGATTCGACGATCATTGTACCGATAGTCGTCACAGCAAACGGTCTCATAGCGAAGAGTCTCGACCACCATCTTAGGAGACTCTCGCTAGACGGTTGGATCAAGGGTCTGATACAGAAGGCGGTACTCCTTGACACGGCGCGCATCGTCAGGAGGTTCCTCAGTCTGCAGCCCTAACCGCCGGTAGCTTGGGCCTTGCCCCGCTGCCGACGCCGATCTAGGTTAGGTTTTTATAATGATTGTATATTTTGTAATTTATTTTATTTTATTACTTTTATACCAATATTGTAAAAACCTAACATAAGAAGAAAAAATAAATATACTGAATAATGATAA
>BHDV01012800.1:79271-111041 GCA_005406045.1 Adoxophyes honmai
TCCCGCGGTTACAATTTAGGCCTTTGTCCTGAAGGATACGCGCTTGTAACACCACCATTGACGAGCAAGTGTGATGAAAAATATATCTTAACCCGCAAAAGAAATGGAGAGGTGCTATTGTAAATCCGTTTATAATAATTAATATATTTCAATAGATTTATTCATAATCAAACCTAAACGACTAAAATGCAGCCTGCATTTCAAATGGCTAGCGCTCCAAACGCTTTTGCAAAAACTGGGACAAAATCGCCTACAAAACAGTCCTTGACGCTTTACTCTGTGCCTAGTGGAATGACAAGCGATTTCTCAGTCCACTGCCGGTCAAGACTGTAACTAAAATATGGTTGACTAGGAAAACAAGCAATGTACAAGACAAAGGTAAAGATATCGTAGCTATTTCCAGTAGTTTGTGAGGCTACAAAGGCCGATCTGGTCTCAAAGCGTTTGCTCCACAAATAATGCAATTAAATATTTCCACCACTTTTCTGAGGGGTTTTTACTTGGGGTAAGTCTTTGTGATAGTTTGCGAATTCGTTTAGTTAAGTTCAGAAGTATTTTTAATTTAATTACTTACTGGTATAAGGTTCATAAATGTCAGTGAAAATCTAAAATACATAGAGATACATAAAATCACGCCTGTGTTCCAAAACGGGGTAAGCGGATCACACGAAATACAACAACAGAAATATAATAGTGACAAGGTTGCTAGCCTCTCACCTAAAGCATACCTTAACCATTTTCCTTAATCGCCTCATACGATATCCACGGAGGAAAATAGAGACGTGTTAACTAAGCAAGACATCACAATATGGGCAATCATTAAACTAGGAAAAACAGGTTACTTTTTATCTCGAATGAGAACGCATAGTTCCTATGGAATATAGAAACAAATTCCACGTAGGATGTTCGGGCGGGTAGGAACGAGTTAACTAATAAATTAGAACAGAATGAGTTTTAACTAGAACTTTTCCTTCACAAAGTCGACGCTCTATTTCCATTTTTAACAACTTCAAATTTACCCTCTTTTAGGGGTAACATTGGACTTTGAACACGTCTGAACCTACACTTTTTGAAAGAAACCTGTAGGTAGGTACACATACTCGATTTACACAAACACCGAAATTTTGTTATGAATGAAGGAACACTCGTTCAACCGCACTTGAAAATAAAACTTTTGCTTGAAGTAAAGTTAAAATTTAATTTTGAAGTCATAGAGTCATCAGTACGTACTTCAGTAAAAAAGCTATTGGTGGAACGTTTTTACTTTGCCATAGTTTGCTTCACACAGCGATTTAAGATTTCCCGCCGTAGAAAAAGTTGTAGAAGCTTGTTATACCTACCTAATTGGTTTTAAGCCAGTGCCCGAACAAAATTGCAGTCTGATGATTCTGATTTACAATACAGATACCTACAGACAGCTGACTAGATAGACATACTAAGAAATAACGAGGGGTTACCAGTTAAAGTTTTTTTAACTAAAACACTTGAAGACCCAAAAAACTCAATTCAATTCACATAACAGGATGTACGTTATCCAACCAAGTGCATAAACCGTTAATAATTCACAAAAGTGAGATATTAAAAATTTACTAACCTCCCTTATGCCGACCATGCGTAAAATATTGGTCGGCCAAAACGCCCGTAATTATTCTGAGCGTCCAAAAAAGTGTCTGGAACATCCCCATGTATTAACAAAGGGTGAACTGAGCCTTATGTTTTGCTGGTTAAGATTGTTTTTTGTTTGTGTGCTGTCCAAAAATTGGTTTGTTGAACGGACAATGCATGGACGCCGAGAATCGTTGGAATATTAAAAATCATTCGAGCATTATTGAATTGCTCTTTGCTATTAATTTGGGGTGTGGGCGCAGTGTTAGCGGGATTGTCACAAGCTTTCATTTTTTTGTGTTATAGATGGCACCCAAAAAATAGGTTGCCAACCATTTAGGTACGCTTTTGAAGGCTTGGAGATCATGCTCATGCATCAGAAATACTACTGTAAAAGAAAATTCATGTCACAATGCAGTTGAGCAACGCAGGAATTTTTTAAGGAAAAGCTTTCATAGTCCGCCATATTACGTTTAAATAATGATCGAGTGGAATTTTGGTAGGACATAGAATAAGATTTTCTGCACGTATTGACAAATAGCTTCTTAAATTCAATAAAAATCAGGTGTATGGTTTAATTTAACTCGGTCAATGGCAATTTTAGTACCCAAATTTATTATCTCATCTATGCTGCTAAACAAGCGTTTTACACTTTGTAGCCACTTTTAGGATAATTCTAGGTTTAGGAAGCAGGTGAAGGAGGCATGACAGAGACAAGTTGCTAGCCTGTCGGGTAAAACAAACCTTTTTTTACTCTTTACCGGCTCGAGGCACAAAAATATATTAATTAAACAAATAAAACCGCTGTCACTGCGCCCTATCGTTTTGCATACCATTGTGAAGTGCGTAGGAAGTGGTCCGCTCAAAATTATAATGGTTTTTGAAGGCATTGTTGGCATGTTTCGCAAATAGTCATGCACGGGCCAGCGCGAAATTATTTTACTATCTTTTGGGAGTGTTAAGTTTGTAACCAGTTGGAAACTGAACGGAAACGCAATTGCCAGTCAGATCGAGAAAGAGTTTGTCATATTAATTGCTACCCTGCGTGATATACTCCGCAGGATATTTTGTTTTCTGGATAAAAAGATTTATGCCGTTCCTTGAGACAATAGTCGCAATTGGATCAGTGGTCGAACTGTGAAAAAATAACATAGAATTAAAGTTAATTTATAATAATGTCAGAAAAGAACATACTAAAAAATAAGCTAACTTTTGGATGACGACAAAAACGTTAAAGGGTGTTTAAAATTACTTTTTCACTTCTCATGCTCTTAAAGTGATTCTTTAGTCCCTATATAGCGGGCCTAAAACTCCTTTTTAAGCTCTAGGGGCTAAAGTAATATTTTTTTAATTGGCCTTAGAAACCTATAAACAGCCAGTCACCGTGTTTGCGAACGTAGGATTATCGCCATTTTTATAGACGTAAAAATAACCTCAAAATGTCAATGAGGCTATTTCTACGTCTTTAAAAATGGCGGTAATTGTTACTCTGCCAAAAAAACTTTTAAAAGTGATTTAATTTCGCAAAACACGATTATTGATTACGAATAATAATTTATTTTATTATAGTAATTATTAACACATTTTATTATGCATAGTGTAATAATAATAAGCTTCAAAATAGTTTAAAGTTAAAATCTGTTGGCTAAATATGCAAGCATTCAAAGCGTCACTTTACAAAAAAAAAGTAAAAGAAAAGAAAAACCGCGTTTTTTTTTAATTTTTCTTAGGATAGATTACAACATATTTGTACATGGAAAGCTTTGTTGTAATCAGTATTGTAATTTTTTTATATAGGTAGGTAACAGGAAGAACGTCGTTTTTTACCTCGCATTCAAAGTGAAAAGTAGTGTGTTTAACGCGAGACTAAACAACCATAATGACACTCGAACTATAGCCACCCTCGCTATGCTCGGGTGTCTAAATATCTCGTGACATTATGGCTTGTTTTAGTCCCTTGTTGAACAATCTACTATTAATGCATCTTAAAGCATTCTAAGGTACAGTCACGAACAGGGATTGTTGAGCCACTTGCCACTGTTCGCAATTTAGACGTGTAATCAATGACCGATGTGACCGACTAGATGTCAGCTATTGGATTAGTATTACACGACCAAGTTACAAACATAGGTAAGTGGCTCAACAATTCCTGCTCACGATGGTACATAAACGTCATGCCTGCATTCTGAAAAGCGGTAGGCTGAGTACATAAAACGTTACATAGACAACAGATGGCGCTTGCATGCAGCACTTTACATATTTTTAACCGACTTCAAAAAAAGGAGGAGGTTCTCAATTCGACCTAAATTTTTTTTTTGTGTATGTTACTCGATATCACGGAGACCCGTGGACCGATTTTCAATTATTTTTTTTATCGAAAGGGTATAACTCGAAATTGGTCCCATTGGCACGAAACCAGGATCTGATGATGGAATCTTGGAGAAATCGAGGGAACTCTTCAAATTTTATATGGAGATGTACGGCGTTTTCGGTAATTTGTTGATGAAGTCAAGATTTTACATTCCGTAAACAGAATACTTTCAAAATATTGCTAATTTGAAGTCGTTTTTTTGTGTTTAAAATTATTATTATTAGTAATCAAAACACATCTTTTAAGTTAGCGCCAAAAAACAATTCACTTGTTCACTCAACAACACGAATAAACAATCTCGCATCAACCAAAAACTCAACTTATTATGCATGCCGGGAACTCGGTGTGATTCATTCCCTTGCTTTTTCTATAGGCGGGGGATATTCGCCATTTTCCCAACAAAACACTTTTCTACACAACGTGTGGCCTGTATCACCTTTTAAATGCGAGGGGAAGGTCGAAGCAAAGCTTATAATGACACAGAAAGCTGTGTATTTTCAAGTTTTACATACATACAAACAAGCCTTTTTTGCCAAATGGGTTAGGCAGTGTACACGAAACATGACTATGTCACGCCTCGTAGCCACTTCTAATTTAAAAGTTCAAAGTTCAAAGTTATTTTGTTCACAAAATGTATGGTACATAATTATAGGGGAGAGTCGGCGAAATCGTACCGCCGGTTTAATCGTACCACCTTTAGATTATCCACAAACCAAAATATTTCTTCGACGCTAGCAACTTCAAACGATGCTTTAGTGATGCTCCTAAGGTTTGGCCACTTCGCCATGGCGTTGGATGTTATACAGTACATAATCATTTTGATCCTTGATACATTTGGCCGTGGTACACCATAAACAGTGCACGGCCTTGGTTAATGGTTCGCGGATGTGTTTACAAGGTACGAGGAAAAAGGAAGTTAATTTACGAGCTCAGGCTTAGGCGTTCACAATTTTCAGCCACACTTGCATTGGGTATTATAACATAACCCTAACCTCGTAAGACCCCATTGTACTTCACAAAGTACGAATGACTAATAAGCATAGCAGCCGAGTGTACTTCATAAAGTACAAATTAATTGAAACTCGCGTGGAACTCGGTTATATTGCGGTATAAAGCACAACTATAAGAAAACTTCTCGTTTCAAACGACACACAGCGCCATCGATCTGTCATCTATCGATCGATCATCGATCGATATCGATCTATCATCGATTGATATCGATCTATCAAGTAAACTATATTTTTGTTTTCCCTCGGGAATATCAATTTTTTCCGGGATAAAAAGTACCCTATTATTTAATCCGGACTTCTATCTTTATGTCTGCAAAATTTCAAAGCAATCGGTTCAGTAGTTACGGCGTGAAAGTGGAACAAACAAACAAACAAACAAACAAACTCACTTTCTGACTTATAATATTAGTAAGGATAATCTCTCTTTCTTCCGTGTTCATACACAACACTGATACACTCAACAATAAGGTAAATGACTAAAGAAAGTCATTTAGTTCGTCCGGTACATTACCAAAAATTTTTTAAAGGTGGATTTTTTATTACATTTGACAAACAAAAAATGACGACAATACAGCGCTTAAAAGTTTCGTGTGACGTCATTATATTGATACAATTTGAACCTAGCCCCCACTCTGGAAGTTTAATGATGTATACCTCTGTCGATGTTAAGTTATTTGAAAAGCAAATAACCACGTTTCTCATATTTTTTCCATAATCTAACTTACGCACTAATTAGATATTTTTAATCCAGTCGGCATTCGTATTGCTTATTTAAACTATTTCTAATTAGACACAAACGGGCCTAAACACACACAAATGCATATACCGACACAGTACATGCAGACAACTGTTTCGTTTGCAATTAACTAGTTCTCTAGACTAATACAAGCAAGGATAAACTTTTTCAGTAGCAATGTAATAATCTCCCAAAGGGTAGGGAAAACTGACATTTGTGGGAATGCAACAAAATGCACAATGTTTATGTTGCGAGTGACGCCATGCGCTGCAGACCGCTTGAGAGTCAGTGTTCTGATTTGGGGACAAAAACCATTTAACTTGTAAAAAAAAACATTTTTGAAACGCGCGACAGCATCGCGCTGTATCGATACTTTAAGTAACGCAAGTGTATTAAAGTTGGACCATTTGCGACTGCGATGCTGCATCGCGACTGCATCGCTGCTAAAAGTCGCAGTGTGTAAGGTACCATAATGTCCATACTATGCGTCTAAATGGAATGAGCAAATGACTAGGTTGCGTAGACTGTGCGTTCCTGTGGCGTCAATGAGCAATTGATGAACAATTCCATATTATCACCATTTTCGCCGTTCTTTGTAGACATACTTATTGTTAGTAGGGCTGTATTTTTTTACAATTTCCCCGACGTCTTCTAATTTGAACACGGCACAGTAAAACGCAATTAGCCCTCAAAGGTACGTTATATGTATAATAACGAAGCTACTAGCGCCCTCTACTATTTTGTGCCAGTACTATCATTAATATTAGAAAAAGATTTAAAGAGACTGATTCTGAAATAAATAGTACAAAAAGTACAAAACTTAAAACGGGACTTAATCAAGTTATTTTTAATGCAGCAACAGCTACATACCGCTAGGTCAGCATTTAATGTAAGCCACGCGTATACCGGCCAACGCGCAGTTAGTCCGCACAGAGCGTTAGCCTATACAGCACGCCTCTTTCGTTCCCTACCGGTATCCGCGTGGTTCCTAACCTTCTGTAGTTTCAGTTATAAATTATACTTCAATCCGTTTGCTACTTGTCTTTCCATAATCTCCCAGTTTCAACCACGACATTTAAGAGTAGCAACAATTACCCAAATCGAATTAAAAAAATGGTAGGTAAATTTTACACAAAAAAAGCCGGCCAAGTGCGAGTCAGACTCAAGCTTGAAGGGTTTCGTACCAAAAACGGCAATAACATCACGTTTTTTGTATAGGAGGGAGCCCTCGCAAATAGTAGTTTAATTTAAAGTAAGGTTAATTAAAAATATTGTTAGTGTATTTTTTAATTATCTAAAAATAACGACGAAACAATGTTTATTAGTTTTTAGTGACGTCACTACTCTCAACCCCCACACTTTTGTCGTTTCGAAAGAACATAATAATGCGTCCTATATTTTTCACTATCTAACCGAAGAACTGATTGCTATGATATATTTTATAACCCCAGTCATCATTCCTTTGCGGTATTTATCATACCTACTTCGTTAAAATAATACGAAAATTTACCACTGTCGAGATTTTAGTCTTATAAACTCAATAGAACCTCAACCGTCTAGACTATTACGAAAACAAAATAAGAAAACAATATCAAATTGCTTAAATTACGAATGATGACTATCCAGTAATTACTGCATTATAGCCCTAGAGCGTAAACAAGAGTTTAATGTAACCCAGCAGTTTCTACCCTTCAATTAGCGAATACCATAGCTGTAAGTAATAAATGATTTGGTGTGTGAAACAAAAAATGGGACGAGAATGAATGGTCGAGTTATAATAGGTTTTGAATTTGTGGAAGTGATTTAAAGGCATATTTAGATAGGTATGTGTTGTTAAAAAACTCCTGGCTTGTTTTTTCCTCAAACATTGAATGACTTTGAAATAATAATATGAGGCGAGTTTAGTGCGCCTACTGATCGATAGATGGCGGTAGATGTATCAATGTCACACCGATGGAATCATAACAATCTCAGTAGTGGCATCTATGTATTGGTCTTGTAATTGTTAATCTTTTTAAACTTACGTCACACATTTAAGTGATTAAAAATAGAAAATCAATCCATAATGGCACTTATTATTATTGTTAAATTATTAACATTTCGGCTGATTTCGTGAACTAACGCAAACATACATCACCCCTGTATTCCCGTATGAAGTAGGCAAAGCACACGAAATGTTGCATATTTACAAAAACGTAAGTGTTTACGTTACGTACACACTTTTAGCATAATTTCAGGTCTGAAGTTAGATATATCGGGATTAAAAACAATGTTGTTTAACACTTTTCTAGTGACTTCCAAATCAAATGAAAAATCCACATACTATACAACATTTTGAATATCAAACTTCCGTGAGACTCATTCAAATGTACAGATATCTGACAGTTGACTGAGCGGTGGTTTGGCAGCAGCATACACTGCTCCTATACCTATCTATTTCCGCTTGTTAATCTAGTATCTGTGATTAAAAATAGACTATGCACTCGATTTGAGACCCCTAGTTATCCATATTTTAAGTATAATTATGTATAACCTTTCCTGTGTGGTGTCGGGATAGAATAACACCTCTCCATTTCTTCCGTGAATGTCGTAAGAGGTGATCAAGGAAGAAGGTGTAGGTATGCTTTAGGCGACAGACTAGCAACCTGTCACTATTATAATTATCTCTTCCACCTGTTAAAGAAGCGTACAAAGCGTGAAATAGTCATAATCATGCTTTTGTCCATGAAGCGTTTAATGCGCTCTGCCTACACCATTAGGGAATACAGGCGTGATGTATATTTTATGTATGTATGAATGTATGTATGTAACTATACAATTAAATAAGCCTCCCACGGTATAACCCGCGACAAAACTACAGGAAGCTAGTACACGATAAACCGTACCATTAACCCTTCGTATGCGGGAAATGAAAAATATACTGCATTCGAGCCTCTTCTGTTTCAATATCTACAAATTATGGTGATTAAAATAAAAATACAAAAAGATACCCTTGAAAAGTGGAGCAGATCTGCTCCGTAGCATACGAGAGGTTAAACTATACTTTTAAAATTTATTTTAAAAGGGTGCACTAATGGCTCCCGAGCACATGTCAAACATAAATTCTAACAGGACTCGTATAAATATGCCGTAAACTAAACGACCGATGTTACTGCGTTGTTTAAATAAATATTAATGTGGGCTGTATAGTTTTACACCTGCGTGGCTTGAATTCTTCAACATAGTTTCATCATAGTTGACGGCCGAATAGCCCAGCGGTTAGAGAACCTGACTGTGAAGCTTGAGGTCCCGGGTTCGATCCCCGGTCGGGGAAGATGTTTGTATGATGAATACGAATGTTTGCTTTCGAGTCTTGGATGTTTATCTATATATAAGTAAGTTTATCCGTTGTCTAGTACCCATAACACAGGGTTGCCTAGTTTGGGACTAGGTGATTGGTGTAAATATTGTCCAGTGATATTTATTTATTTATTTATTTATAGTTACAGTTGTGTTATTATGAGTCATTATGACTTTGGGTTAAAGTTAGTTTCATCCGTCGGTTTTAGAATTACAACTCTTCATTTCTTCAGCAGATGTCGTAAGAGGCGACTACGAAAATATGTTCGTTTAGGTACCTGCGTGAGGTGTCGGGATTAGGATAACACCTCTCCATTTCTTCCGTGGATGACATAAGAAGTGACTAACGAAATGTTCAGGTATATTTCAGGCGACAGCGTAGCAACTTGTCACTATTGTGCTCTTTTATTTGAAACCTACGAAAATACTAGAAGTAGCTACTAGTGGCTAGAAGTAGTAGTTATGGTTTTGTGTATAAAGCGTTTTGTGTGTCTATTAGAGAATACAGGCGTGATTGTGTTTATTGTACTTGTAAGTACGAGTATCTATGTTAAAACAGAGTTTGAGAACCTGTCACTATTATTACCTCTTTCATTTAAAAAAGTGCCTAACTACGTTACATTATGTTGTCAAAACCATGTCAATTTCGCGTTCCGTTTCACGTAAAAAGAGCAATATTTTCGTAAACATTTCACCGAATCGCACAGCTTTTATTTCAATCAAAAAGCCTAACCTTGATAGAGTCAAACATTCAATATCGATGTTTGCTTAATAAAACGTAAAACAAATATGTTTTAACTACAACAACGAGAGCTATTCAGTTATTCCTCTTACACAAATAAAAGCGGGCCTTTCAAATTTATTTGTCATACTAACGAACCATACGAAATAATTAAATTGGAATGAGAGTGCTATGTTGGGTTGAATTTTTTATCGCGATCGAGGTAGCTATGGCGATAGGGAGGGTGTAATTGTTAATTATTGAGCGGTGTAATTACTGGTTTGATTAAAGCATTGTGGGAAAATTAAACGGGTAAATAACGCGAAGGTTAACGATGCTTGTTTTGATTTAATATTTTCGCGAATTTCTTTTGTTTCCCTTGTGGTGTTGGGTTCAGAATTAACACCTCTTAATTTGTTCTGTGGGTACGGTGAAAGGCGACTAAAGAAGAATAGGGTATATTTGTTAAAGAGGCCCTCTATTGTATTTTGATTTAGTTTTGATTTATTAGTAATTTTAGTTTTAATTTGTTTTTGTATGGACCCTGTATGTAACCATGTGCAGTGTTGTCTGAAATAAATGTTTTTTTTTTATTTTATTTTTTTATATATATTTGGAAACAAACTGGCCTACCTATATTTACTGTGCAATATATATACTTATATTTATTGTGCAACCTTGTTACTTTGTTACGACATATTATTGTTTAGATACCTATGTCTAACAAAATTTTAACCGAATTAAAAAAGGAAATAGATCTCGGATCATGGTAATCAATGGTATACATGGGCTATTTTGGGAAAAAAAAAATGTTTACTTTTTTATACACACCGCTAAGGTCACAGAATATTTTTTGCGTCATCCACACACATACATTGACGTAAACTTCATACCACCCCTTAGAATAGGGGGTTTTAACCAGCAGTTTAAAGCAACCCCCGATGGCATCTCTTATGCCTCGCGTAATGTGGTCATGGCGCGAACCGCCATAAATCTTGACGGCCCCCACCAACAGATGGCGCTGGTAGCCACCGACAAAGGTTTTTGTAACCTGTCTTGGTTTGGAACATGTCGGATGCACCTGCCACCGGAATTGTTTCGAAACATTTGACAAGAGGCAAGAATGTTCTAATTGAAGGACTATTGTTTTTAGAGACTTGAATTTTAGTATCGTACTTAATTAGGTACTTAATAGCAAAGTTTAAAAAAATGTTTTACGATAAAATATAACTTAAGTTACGGTCATACATCCACCAAGTCTGTATTCCTGAATGGACTAGGCAGAATACACGAAATGCCACATAGAAAAAATAGTATTTCACTTTTTGTGGGCACTTCCAGCATATTTTTTTAAAGGTTTGAGTTAGCAGGTATAATAGTAGGTTACTAGCCTGTCGCCACACCACATTTCTTGCGCTTGGTCAATCTGACATTACTCCAATAGAGTGATCTCTTCCCAGAAAGTTATGGGACCGACACCCTTGTTTGGGGACCGAAGTAAATCCACACAGGAAAGTTGAAATTTTTATTCACGAAACTGAACTGGGACATTCCGTTAGTGCCAAGAGACCAAAAAAGGCTAACAGTGCAAAACGCGGAATAGTTACAGTTTTATCTATATAACTATTCGTATGCTCTGCGTACACCATTAGGGAAAAAACGTGATATTTATGTATAAATAAAACAATTTTCAAAACAAACAAAAACCCGCTAAATGAAGATCTCTTAACAAAAACACGAAAAAAACTCAGTCATTTAATTAATATCCCTCCTCTCATAACAATTAATTAAAAAAAACGAATCTAAGGAATAAACAATTAAAAACGCGGGCGGTCTAATTTGTTTCGAATTCTTTGTGCTGCATCCCTTTCTATCCTTTATGTTAGAGCGAGAGGGAGCATCGGTAGCTCGATTAATAATTGGGGTCCATTTTAAACGCCATTCCTGTTAATTTTAATGTTTGCTTTGATAAGTAATAAAAATTCTTCACCCTGTAAGAAGTGGGGTGTTTGTGGGTTGCCCGTGCTATGTCGGTTTAAGAATAACTTCCCTTCGTTTTTGTCGTTGAAGTCGTAAAGGACCTTTGCTTTAGTTAGGCGACAAGCTAGCGACGTATTACTATTGCTACTTCACGTTTTACAGCCACTTTTAGCGGATTTCTTTGGTTTTTAGGTATTAGATATAATGGGAAGATATAGAAGTGGCAAATGGCTAGCCTATTACTTAAAACGAGCCTTAATTTATTTCATCCCCGTACGGAAGAAATGGAAAGGCGTTATCTTATTACAAACCATAAATTGTTGTGAAGTAGTTATGGTTTTGTCTATGTGTCGGTTTGGGAGCTCTGCCTACTGGAATCACGGGCATTATTCGTATGTGTATGAGTGTGTGTGTATGTACTTACTTTTTAATCCGTACCAATATATAAATGTGAAAGTGTGTTTGTTTGTTTGTTTGTTTGTTTGTTTGTCCGTCTTTCACGGCTAAACGGAGCGATGGATTAACGTGGTTTTTTAGGTAGAGATAGTTTAGGGCACGGAGAGTGACATAGGCTACTTTTTATCCCGGAAAAAAATGATGTTCCCGAGGGAAAACAAAAATATAGTTTGCTTGATAGATCGATATCGATCGATGATAGATCGATATCAATCGATAACCGATCGATAGATGATAGATCGATGGCGCTGTGTGTCGTTTGAAACGAGAAGTTTTCTTATAGTTGTGCTTTATACCGCAATATAACCGAGTTCCACGCGTGCGAAGCCGCGGGCGGAAAGCTAGTTTAGTATAAAAAAAAAGGTTAGTTTGATGCCAATGTTTGTATACGTGTTTCGGCATGTCACTATACTCTCACCAAAAAATTAATAATTATAATCACAAATTAATGACGTCACCATAAAAACTTCTAGATAAACCCTTCATTTGCGTTTAAAAAATACCTCATACCCCAGGCAAGGTAACTTCCACTTGGGACCCCTGATTGATGACCCGTCATAATTTAAAAGCATTTCACACACGGACATAAATCATGCAATTACCCGCATTTATTTAGTTGGTTAAAATTTTTGACGTGAAAAAATGGGACGCCGGCAAAACGGCTTTTAGGCCGCCATTTATCAAAGTTTATCATGGTTTTTGGTAACAGTGTGGAACTTTTTAATTGTTTGATTATATTTTTTGTATGATTTAGTGATGCTTAATTATGATGTGTATTGGACGGTGATGGACAAAGATATTCGGGCGATACACTGAGATGATGATGAAGATTAAAATGCAAAAATACAAGTAGGTTGATTTTTTTTGTAACAACCTAACCTATATTTTTATATTCGATAGAAGTATTTTCGACTACTGTAGTACCTACTGTATTTATTCTTGCTTGGTGGGTCATTTAAAAATCGTGACGAATGGCAATCATACGGATCAGACATTTGCCCAACAGTGGAACACCGACCTAGGCTTGTAATAATAATTTATTACAATTATTATTCCGTACTGATAACTTTGAATTTATTTGTTAATTGATAAAATTATAGAACCACCAAAGCATGATGTCTTGATCGTTTTAAACGAGGATTACTTAAATAGTAGTTTTTTTTTTACCCGTGTGGTGCCGGGTTAGAATAGCACCTCCCCCTTTCTTCCCGTGGGTGTCGTAAGAGTCGACTCTGGGAAAGGGTTGGTGTATTGTGGGCGATGAGCTAGCAACCTGTCACCACAATATCACGTTTGACCATCTGGTTGCCCTGAATTTGCTAAACGTGGCACTGGATTTTTTGAATTCATGTGCTCTGCCTACCCCTCCTGGAAATACAGGCGTGAGAATATGTATGTATGTATGTAGTTTTTTTAAGAAACCCTTTATATTTTTAAAAGCAGTTCAACAAGGCTGAAGGATTTCCCTCGGGATAGCTGAAAGACTTGCGAATGTTGACCGGTAGCAAGGGACATGTCAAGCCAGACCCGTCAAATACAAAACAAAGTATATCAACCTCTCTGTAATTAATGAAATCACACTGTATGTCCAACCAGGTAAAGTCGAGTTTTCTCTTGCTTTAAAGACGCTTGTGATGTTATAGTACTAGTTGTAAAGGCTGTTTCTATTTTGAAATATTATCGACAGGTCTACTTGTCTCGCTTTAACATCATTTGTTAGAGAGATGTAGAGATCATCAACAAGACAGTCTTACATCATCAAGGGTGACAAAAAAAGACTTATTCATAATCAAATTAGTGACGATTTGTTTTCCTTTTATTTTGAGTTGTGTTTAGAATAATAACTATCCATTTTCTCCGTAGATATTGTATAGCGACTAAGGTAATAGAATAAGGTATGATTTAGGCGACCTTGTGGCAACCTTTCGTAGCCACTTTTAGATAAATATTTTGTTGAAAACTTTATTAAAGAGGTATATTAGTAACAGCTTGCTAATTCGTCTCTTAAATCAAACCTAAACCTAATATCGTTAGTCGCTTCTTAAAAGACATCCACAGAAGAAATTGGATAACATATATTATATTATAATATACTATGCTAAAAGTGGTCACAAAACGTGAAATAGTCATTATTTTGTCTATGTAGCGTTTTGTGTGCTCTGCCTACCCCATTTGGGAATACAGGCGTGATTGTATGTATGTATGTATGTACTTATGTATATTATGTTATTCTAAACCTAACACCACACGTAGAAGTTATCCAACTCATAAATTGTAGGAAATGAAGGTATTAATCTATTTTATACTACATTTTACTGGTTTACAGCTTGAATAGTTCGTTTAGAAATAAGCCAGCTGTTTAACTTCTCAGTGGGTCAAGTTATGGGCAGAGAGTTAGTTTAAACTACGTGCAAGTATTTAATACTATTGAGGTGTAATTAGTGCGCAAGTAATATTAGTTCAAAGCTTCAAGCTTTTCATTTATGGAAAATTATTTTTAAGGGTGTGAAAGGGAGACACAAAGTTATTATGAAGGATTTTTGAATTGCCTGTAAGTTATTAAATATTTAAGCGCACACGACGTCGCGGGGAAAAGCTAGTCAGTTATTTTTGTAAAAAAGAAATAGAATAATAAACCTTCGTTGCAATGTAGTTGGTTGTTTGAATTTAAAATCCACAGAATATCAACAGAATACCTCTTACGGACCAAAAAGAAAAAGACAAAAAGAAGAGACGCCCCCGGGTGGGCTTGAACCACCAACCTTTCGGTTAACAGCCGAACGCGCTAACCAATTGCGCCACGGAGGCGATGAGAGCCCGGTCGAAATAGTGATATCGCTTCTACTACGCCTATTTCGCATGCGTGATGACGTCATCGGTCGTTCGGGTCGCGCGTGACCGATCAACAAACAAAATGTTATTGACTTATTAATGTATTTTGTTAGTGATAGCAAAAAAATAATACTTTATTTTAAATCTTAATCGCGTTTAATAACCCTTTCACGACTTTTGATAATGGAATACGAACCTAAAATAATAAAAAAAGTGCATTTGAAAGCAAGTCAAATTTGATCTAATTTCTGGTAATGTTATTTTTGTTCCGTAAGTTGGAAGACGATATCTTTTTTAAATTCTCTTATTTTAAGTTCAGAAGATGCGCTATAACTATAACAAAACTATGTTCATATGTAATAGTAACAATCTTAATTTTCTTGAATCACCATGGCAACCATCTACAAAATAGCTGACTGCCCCAATAAACAGAAAAATGCAGTTATATCCTTAAACATTTCGCGGAATCGATGCGTCAGACATGACAATACATTTATATCGATACTAAAAACTTTAAATCACGAAGGCGGGACGGTAAACAAGCATAACCGTGAATTGCAGAAAAATGATTTCAACTTAACGGACACCCACGATGAGTAATTAGGTAAGTATTGAAATAAAATAACCGAGGCTGAGAAGTCGTTACTAAGCATTTTTATTTGCATGTGATTAATATACTATTGTCGTAATAAAGAAACATCTGACTGTGATTTGATTTGTGGATGTGTATTCCCATTCATTTATACAATAGATTTATTCACTTAGAATTATTAAGTTAATGCAATAAATGTGAGTACTAGCTACTTTTCTCCACACTGTAAGAACACACACATGACACAAGTCTGACACACACATCTATGACGTAAACTCAGCAACAGTCGCAGATGCATAAATTATTGTTAAGGTTCATTGAAATTAGACCTGCGTAAAGGCCTGATTCAATAAATTATTTGATCAGCTGTATCTGCTAAGAAATTCACAGCTGTTCACTGATGAAAAAATCTACTGTTAATATTTGGGAAAATAATGTTTTTCAATCTGACTCATTCAGCTGTTATACTGAATGTAACGTTTTAGTATAAAATAACGACGCAGTTTTGTTTAGAACCGAAACTATATCGCATTTAGACGTCGATGCAAGAGCTTAGGTTGAGAAATCTAATTCTGAAAAGTCTCGAACACTCCTTACCGTAGTGTAGTGGCTGATAGGAGAGACAGTAGTCTAATGAGGCGCTGGACTTCCTTGTATGCAAGTTGTCGTACTTAACTACGTTATAGGTACTAGTAATTTATTTGTCTTCGCTGTGATCCATCCTAAATTATAATGTAATGTTTTAAACTTTCGCGATTCTCACTCATATTTATATGTATGTACGCGGGACTTAATCACGATTTTATATGCACCAAATTTAAAGTAATCCAGACCAACCGTTGAAGAGTTCCCTCCATCGGAGAGGGTCCCGGCTGGTCCACCAGATTGTTGCAATGTCAAACAATTTACTTGAGTGTACAATATTTTAGTTCAATCGGGGAACGAAAACTGGATCAAATTAAACTCACAAGTTTTGATCACAGACAACGAGGTGAAATTACATAAAAAAGGCATGTTACCGAAATTATTTTATTTCATTCTAGATTCTAAAAAGATTATAATTAAATTAACGAACTGAAGCAAAACATGATCTCTTTAAATAAACGAGTTACTGTAACCAACACGGCACCAATTTTCTCTGCACTCAAAAATTCATAGAGAAGACAAACTAATTCCCAAAATTTGTAAGCTTGCACCTACCCTCGTAAATATTAAATGAGTAATTAAAGTTAAGGACTACGCACATTTCCAAATATTAACTTTGATAATTTGCTAGGGATCGTGTTAAATAATACCTGTCTTGAGATTTTGGTGGGTTTTAGATAGTGCTGTACCTACAGCACGTGAATCTGATTAGGTACCATTTAGTTTGAGCCTTGAGAAGTGGCTCCGAATGTTTACCGATTGGGCTATCAAAATAAAGCAGATTTTCTATTTTTTTTAAACATACTTTTGTTACTTTTCGCTCTTTGGATCACATGTAAAGTAAGAGAATTATAAAACAAAAGAATGTGCGAAAGTCCACTGAAAATTGCTTTGAACGAGAATTAGCAAGCTTTTTTAATACCTCATAAATCGTTAACCGCAATTTACCTTTCATATACCAAATCAGACTAAGGAACTCTTTGCACACTAGTCCGACTCGCACTTTACCGCTTTTTTCAATGTTTAATTTATCTTTTACCAACCGAGGGTTGTCGACTAGAGGGTTCCGACGTACATTATCGCACAGTCATACTGACAGATGTCTTACTACCCACACCAATTAAGTGAAATTGAAACTCATGATCGGAATAGATTATTCGAGAATATTCGATAACGTCTAAATTATGCATGTTAAGAATGTTGAACAGATAAATGAAGTTGCTGATTGGGGAATGCTTGTAATGACATCTAATTTTACATCAAAGCAGACATCAAGACGATACAAATCGTACTAGAAGACCGGTTTGCACAGTTCCCGGGGTATATCTTGGCATGATTCTGAGTAGTGGATGTAAGTTCACTCAATGCTTTACCACGGCGAAAAGCTTGCCAATTTAGAAGCCGTATCGGGAACTGAACCAGGTGAGAGGTGACCCAGAAGCATGGGATGGGACATAAAAGGGAAGGAAAGAAAAAGTAAATGTAGTTCTTTTGAGATACTATGTTGGTAAAGAAAATTTACTACATCTGTCGATTTTTTCAACAGGCAACATAAAAAAACACATTTAATTGGTTTGATTGCCAAGCTTCAGATTTTCAGAACAGGGTGTCCCAAAAATAGTGTCAAGTGAAAGTCCAAAGATAGACCACCCCTAGGGATATCCGAACTATCCTGCGTAACGTTTACATAGGATACTTACACGACTTTTTGTAATTTGCGAGTTACAATTTTTTTTCGTATTTTTTGTGACTGATTTTGATTTTGTGTCTGCAAGGACTATTCACCAATTTGGAAAAAAAGTCGAGCATTTATCTCAAAAAATATTCTTCACATCAATTAAATGTAACAAGATAAGTATCTTCGAGCAATATAATGTTAATTTAACCATTCAAAATACTTCCCTCCTTGCTCTGTTGAAATGCCCTGTACTAACCAATTATACTCTAAGCCCGGTTAGCCCATAGCATTATCAAACACTACCATTGAAATTTCATAAGCGAATCAGAATGTCACTATCGGTGTCCCAGACTATCATTACAGCCGTCCGTTCAAGCAAAGTTTTCCAATAAGGGGTGGTCCGGACGATTTGAACGAGATTCCGAGACCGAGAGCAAAAAGTTTTCTTTCACTTCTTGATATTTTTTTTCTCTTCCTATAATGACGAGCGGTTACAGTTCTGTTCTTGAGGCTGAGTTTAATTTTGCTACAATCTTTTTGACCGCCATCTTTGGTTCGAGTGACTTGTGGAACGTTTTGTCAAGACTACCGGATTGTTTAGGAGTGTGTGGTTTCGGGATAGAATAGCGTTTCTCCATTTCTTCCGTGGATGTCGTAAGAGGCGACCAAGGAAATAGATTATTGCGACTGCAAGATGGGATACGGACTATCCCGAAAAATTTTAGTTCGATATTATTAATTACTATCTGGTTACCCTGAATTTGCTAAACGTGGTACTGGATTTTTGAATTCATGTGCTCTGCCTACCCCTCATGGGAATATGGGCGTGAGAATATGTACGTATGTATGTGTATTATTAATTTAGGTACATTTTTTTTTTAGAGTTGAATATTAGACAAATTAAGCTATCTACAACACACGCCACTCAAGAGCTTCATTTAAATTCGGCTAAGTAAAACTTCAACTAGTTAAATTGACAAATTACAGCCAAACTTTTAAATCCATTCAACTTCTGCAAATAAACTCTAATGATCCCAAAACACTCAAAAATGTTAAAGTTTGCTGAATGCAAAATACTTCTGAAATTGATAACGTAGGTAGGTACGTAGTCTATGAAATTGGTAAACTCAATTCAACAAGTTTGAAAAGGCGTTGTTTCAACTGATTGGCACTCTAATAGGATAGCATTCGTTAATTAGATTTTGATGATGTTACGGGAAACTGTGATGCATCTGCTTATAATTGCAGGGTGAAATACAAATTTGATTTCTGAAGATACCTAAAAATAAAACATACAATTACACCTACATGTCTTCCCAAACCGTGACTGATCAAAACTGATAAAAGAGATATAATATTGACAGAGGTAGCCTATCTCATGAAGCATACTTGAGCCTTCTTTAGTCACCTTACAACATCCCCGAAAGAAATAGAGAGATCGCAGAAAACGTTTTGATTAAACGATGGCCAATGCACAGATATCTGCGTAAGAACCAGTGTGATCTGAAATGAAACGAACGAATGGGCAAACGGATTTGAAGAGATTGAGAGGCAATAAGTCAAACCTGATAGCAATTCAACTTTCTCAGACTTTGTTTGCATTCGTAGGAGTTTTGTAACAAATATTTCATTGAAGGATGGAGTTTAATGGACCTATTATAGTTTGCTGAAGGTGGTTACCACACTCTCACTTAATAACTAGGAAAGTAGAAACAATGTCATAAAAAATTTCCGTTTTTTCCGGTACACCCTGTGCTCGTGTGGTATAAAAAAATAATTAAAACTAAGCTCTACTATTCCGTGTGGTGTCAGATTTAGAATAACACCTGTCCATTTCTTCGGTGAATGTCGTAAGAGGCGACTGAGGAAATAGGTTATGGTATATTTTAGGCGACAGGCTAGCAACCAGTTATTATTACACCTGCCGACTCAAAACCTAAAAAAAAATACATGCTGGAAGTAATCATGGTTTTGTCTACGTAGCATTTCGTGCGCTCTGCCTACCCCGTTTGGGAATGCAGGCATGATGTATTAAAACTAAGGCGTTACCCAAAGGCTATTAAAATTGGGGAAATTATTCAAGAAAACCTTACTCCAGACGTATTGTACCCAAAAGCTCTCAGAAACCGTCGAAGGGAGATAGCATTTTCATCCCCTTATTGTACCCTTACCTCATTTTGTACCCATAATAGAAAACATTGTTAAAGAAAATTAACCTACATATTTTCTTCCCTCTATAAAATAAAGTCCTATCTTCCAATGTGATAGCAAACGAAAAAAGGTTTAAGTAACTGTGGTGTAAGATTCAAATTTGTGTATAGAAAAGTTGAAGCCGAGACTCTTTCGAAGTGAGGCTGCGATGTGTCAAAACCTTGTATACGTTATTTGAATAGGAAATAAAGTGTTTGTTTAATTATTTAAGTCTGGTCAATATGACATTTTAATGGCGATCTTATGGATTTTGGTGTATTTAGCTCAAAATGAATTCCACTTTTACTAAAATTATAATATTTGAAATGTATTTTTTGCCGCGCTCAACTAATCACAAATAAATATAAAGTCACACGCGCACAGATGGCTCCAATTTTGCCATAATACACAATGACACGTTCGCTTTAGGCCAGATTTAATGATTGTACTCATTATAACGTAAAAAAGAGCACTTATTGTAATTTATCGGTAGAAATTGACCTGAAAGAACTTTATTTCAAATATATAAAAGTAACTTTTGACAATTTTTTAAGTCATCTTTTATTTTGAGTAAAATACTCACAGAATAAGAATAAAATGTCAGCTACAGGGTGTTCGCTTTTGCCAACCTATTCCAAAGTTGGCAGATGATTTTGAAACAATACTTACTTAGTTGATATTAATTATCGCGCACCCCGTAATGAGTTTAGTCAAACCACCAACTTTATTACAGCTTGATCTATTTTAATCCTGATTAATAAGTTAATCAGGTTTATAACAGAACATAATCTAATTGAAAGATATTTTTTTGAAGAATAATTAATTGTTGAACTAATAAACTGGAAATTAGCGTTTTTATCTGTACGCAGATACTAGACTAGATTTCAAAATTGTCAAAAAAATACTAGGTTCTTATTATTATTTTTCGTGTGTCAATGCTTGGGCGTAGGTCCACCCATCTTCTCCTATTATGTTCACACGTTACCCTTATGAACCTATGACGTCATAATTAACCGTATGTATACACATAAAATATTATTTTAAATCACAATTTCATCTCCCTTATCCCTCATTAAAACCAAATACCACTGATTAAAATCTGTGGCAGATGTATGTTTTGTCCCGAAGACACACACTGGCCGCCCGCTTATACTTTTTTTTTACCAATAACGTCAAACTGATCTGACGTCTATAGCGGCCGTAATCATTTGGCAGTGACTGGCCACTTTTAAAAAAACATTCCGGAACTCTTTCCAGCCAACGTAACCAATCGACAGGGTAATGCTATCTCGGACAAACTGAAGGAAAATGAAAGGGAGGGAGTTATAGACTTTGATTTGAGGTGAGTGTGATACGGTTCGGTAATAAGGGTTCCCTGGCTTTGATCGGCCCGTTACCTATAATATCACAGGATTGCCTTCAACGAGCCCTTAATATATTTTCCTTTTTTTACTTATTGTTGTCTCTATTTATTCTATCGGCCCGCTTGAGGGCAGCAAAGAATGGGCTTAATTGACTCTGGCTGGATATAGATACTCTTTGTTGCGACCTCCTTTGTGACGTTCGAAATTTGAAAATATTTTTGGAACGTTGTTTTCGAATGAGGTTGTGACGGGGTATTTTTTATCGGTTTTAGAAGCTTTACTGGCTGGGTCGGTGTTCGAAAATTAAACGTCGTTTTGGATACGTAAGCGTTTTCAAGAGGTTTATGTTTTTGAGATTTTGAGAGCTCATGTTAAACAGCGATACGCGTGGAGTCATTATTTTGATTTCGAAACAAACTTTTGAATTGCAATTTTAATATTAACAATCTGTTGCAGGATATAGCGTATTCTTTATATAGGATCTATCCGCTCTATCCGGGCGACTCGTAAACTCGATTTATAACGTGAGTATTTACAATAAAATCAAAATTTCAAGCTATTGGCTTAGAGCTCAATTTTAGTAAGTGTGAATTATTTATCCAAAACATAAATTTGAATATCCTTGACTTAAAAACAAAATTTGAGAACTTGACCCCAAACGTAAAAATAGTTGACAGAAATTCTCTCAGCCTCCTAGGATCCCCTATATTTGAGGAATCATTTAAAAGCTTTATTTCGGAATCTATATCTAAATTCAAAAACTATGAAAGTCGTCTTCTAGAAATTAGCCCTCATTTCGCCTTGACAATTTTAAAATTCTGCCTTTTCGTTCCTAAATTCACTTATGTACTTCGCTGCTGTCCATTCACTAAATTCCAAAATGAACTTACAGGTATGGATGATTTAATCAAAGCAAGTCTGGAAGCTATTTTGAATATTCAACTCGGCGAAGATTCTTGGACTCAAGCATCCCTTCCCATTCGCTTTGGTGGGTTAGGGATACGCAAAATTACATCTGTATCCGCTCCAGCTTTTTTGTCCTCCGCACACAGCTCTGCAGCTCTCATAGGTAATATTCTAAGGGCTTGCTCTTTAAACTACGAGACTGCAGGCTTGTCGGAGGCCAAAATAGCTTGGTCTGCTGCTTGCCCGGGTGAAGATTTACCTGTCAATACTAAATCTCAAAGGGCCTGGGATGACATTTTTTCTAAATTGACATTTGATTCCCTTTTGTGTCGCAGCATGGGCTCGGAACGTGCCAGAATATTGGCAGCGGGTTCTGTGGAGGCTGGCTATTGGCTGCAGGCCTTCCCTTCAGCCAACACCGGCACGTTCTTAGAGCCCGAAACACTGAGGGTTGCAACCTGTCTGCGGCTTGGAGTGCCCGTCTGCGTACCACACAAATGCACCTGCGGTAACAATGTTGATGCGCTGGGCCACCACGGGCTTTCTTGCCAGAAGAGTGCCGGCCGCTTTTCCAGACATGCCGCTCTAAACGATATTATCCGTCGCTCTCTTGCCACCATCAACGTGCCTGCGGTTTTAGAACCGTCAGGAATAGTTCGAGATGATGGCAAGAGACCAGACGGAATGTCCTTAATTCCGTGGAAGCAGGGACGTGTGTTGGTGTGGGATGCAACCTGTGTCGATACACTGGCACCGTCCCACCTCCACGGTACTTCCACTAAACCAGGAGCGGCAGCTGAAGCGGCCGAAAAACTAAAAAGCACAAAATACGGAGGTCTCGGCCCAGAATACCTTTTCTTACCATTCGGGGTCGAGACCTTAGGTCCGTGGGGTCCCAGCGCCACCAACTTAAGAGGAAATGGACCGGTCACATTTTGTATGGAAACGTAGTCCCCTGATTCCTCGCTGGATATTACCCGTAGAACAATGATTTTTTACATCAACAATCTAATGATATATTAGCATGTTCCTATGTTTTCCTTTTTTTCTTTATTGAATTATTAAAGGAGATATTAACCTTCAAATACATCAAAAATTGGTAAGTTTTTTCCGTTGTGTTCAAACCTCTAGAAACCAATTTTAACACAATTATATCAAAATATAAGAACATAGAGACACAGTTATGACATTTTTTAAACATTTAATGAAAAAACATATTTAATCGGTTTAGTTTTGGAGAAGAAATCAGGGGACTACGAAACGTTGTTTTTGAATAATTTTCATAGGTATTTTCGATCCGAGCTGTAGTTGTTCTTATCGCACTCGACGTCGTCTGGGCAGGTCACGGCGCGACAGCAATAGATTTAGCAAATACCTATTTTTCAATTCCCTCGACCGGCATATTTCCTCTTAATGAAAGAGCTCTCCAAGCGGCTGGTTGATGCAACCGGAGACCGAAGAGCTGGCAGCTTCCTCGCTCAACGCATCAGCATTGCGATACAGCGAGGAAACGCTGCCAGCGTCTTTGGAACCATGCCTCGGGGGTGCCCATTTTTAAATATATTTTAGATTTAAGTTTAGTTTTTAAGTTAGTTGTATATAATTTTAATTGCTTTTGTTTTGTACATATTTGTTCTGTAATCCGATTTAGAACAAGAGTTATCAAAGAGATCACGTGGCTAATTTTCCTTTAAATAACTAGGGGCAGATATTATTTAACTTCCTACACGAGAGTAAAGAAGATGTTATCTACTCCCATATCGGGACCCACATATTCCCAAATTGACGTGACTAATCGAATTCTTTAGTCCATAGCTTTTTAATTGGGAACCAAGTTGTTTTTATTTTTTTTTATTACCAGCTGATTATTAGTTAAGATTACGATTGGAAGTAATGTATGGTGGTATTGTGTTCATGAACTCACACTAGTTTAAATCTTAAATTAATATTCTCAATAAATTGTCTTTGTGTATAAACAACAACATTGGTCACACGCGACATTGTTTTTTGCTGTTTTTAGTATGGAACCCTGTGAGCACGAGTCCGACTCGCACTTGGCCGGTTTTTATGACGGTCGAAAGAATGATCAGAAATAATCTACAGTATCTCAAAAAAAGCAAATAGAGTCAAATTATTAATTTAAATTTTTACAACGTTTTTTTCGGAAATCGATCTACAAAATTTTATTTTACAATCTTCGGCGTAACGCGTAACATAAACGATTTGTAGGACATTATTATTTCCACTGATGATCGCTAGTGGCGCTGTAAAGTTCTCCTTACATAATACTTAGTATCCTTTTTACTAGTAACCGGTACCAGCGCTGTAAAATGCTCCTTACGATCCTTTACGTCGCTAGTCGCTAGCCCGTGCGGTCACCGTAAACTGTTAATAGTACAGTACGCGGCATAATTATTCTATGCCTTGTCCTCGACGGTTTTGCAAGTCAATGACCCCAGTCTGTCTGTCTGTCCACCAGACTGGAATCATTTAAGGTCAGCCTTTTGTTGAGTTTACTAAGGCTTTCATTTTCCTATTAGCATAATTTTTGTGCGTACTTCTTAGAATCGCTTTAGGAGTCAAAGTTAAAACTAACTTTTTGATTAAGATTAAGGCGTTTTAAACTAAACGTCTAATACGTACTCATACGTGTTTTAAAATATACGTAAAAAACCTTCGAAATCTAACTTGGCAACATTTTAAATAGTTTTCATTGGAAAAAGCGATGCACGAAATTACCCCCACTACTTAAAATCTTGGCAAATTAATTGGTTATTTCTTCTATAGTTTTTATTTCATAATGATTGTCACTTATTCTTATTAATATGTCCATATATAATCCTACACATTTATTCGTCAAAATCTTAAAACTAAATATCTCCGCCTTGATCCGTGCTCTGCCCAAAGGTGCCCATTAAGCTGGCTGCATTGTCGCGCTGGACTGCAATGAAAAGTGCACCAGCCACGAGCCTGAGCGGGATCACCTAATTAATTAACAACTTAGTGCGGGAGAACATTTTTGGATGACTCTTTAAAACTGGAATGTCTCAAAAATGTTGGCACTTTAACATACATACATACATACATACATATTCTCACGCCTGTGTTCCCATGAGGGGTAGGCAGAGCACATGAATTCAAAAATCCAGTGCCACGTTTAGCAAATTCAGGGTAACCAGATGGTTAAACGTGATATTGCAATGACAGGTTGCTAGCCCATCGCCCACAATACACTAATCCTTTCCCAGAGTCGACTCTTACGACACCCACGGGAAAAAAGGGGGAGGTGCTATTCTAATCCGGCACCACACGGGAAACTTAACTATGACACTTTAACTATGTTTATTTTCATTTGATCGGTGACCTGATCACCTATTTTCCCGTAACTTTCTCATCCTGTATAACCGTCAGCGACGGAGTTAATTTCATCTTAAAAGACTTTGTGCTTTTGTTTGTATGTCCATGGAAACAGATTAAACAGCCTCGGGCAGAAAAGGAGCACAGATTAAAAACTGGGACTACAGTCTCGGAACAACGCCTTTAGTGCATGTATTTTTATGACAAAGGGAGGATTGTGGACTATGTAATGAGCGTAGTTTTTATGTGTAACTAAAATTACTGTGACTAGACGCATTCTGTGTAAAATGGGCTCTTTAAAATTTTAACATTTTGTTATAAATATGTATATTCATTAGTTCTGCTTTTGTGTTATCAATAAGTAGGTAAATAGTATTAGAGTGTCTATTAGTAAGTCGCTTAGGTATCTGTCGCATTAGGCATTTAAAACCCGTAATAGAATAAGTGGTTCTAAATAAAAAAGGGGTATTTTTCGAGACTTGAAATCGTTCGAAAAGCATTTTACGCGCTTGCTTTTGCTTTTCCAATATTCTAAGAAGAAGTCTTCATTACATCACGCCTGTATATCCGAACAGGGGTAGGCAGAGCATTCGAAACGCTACACACAGACTTACAGCTCATTTTCAGATTAAAAAAAATGTAATAAAGACACTTTCATAGCCTGTCGCTTAAATCATCCCTCAACAATTCTCAATCGCCTCTTACGACATTCACGAAAAAAAGGAGATTGTGTTATTTTAAACCCATACCCATTTTACCATACTAATCATAATTCAATAGTTATTGTATTTATAACTAGTCTGTCGCAGATTTGTGTCGCACGGACGTGTCGTGTCGTGACGACGGCGCGTCCGCGGGCCAACTCGCTACACGACCTGGCCGGCCTTGAAGGCCGAGCATGGTTGTAAAATTAATAATATGAATGAATATTTATTCCCCGTGTGGTGCCGGGTTAGAATAGCACCTCCCCCTTTCTTCCCGTGGGTGTCGTAAGAGTCGACTCTGGGAAAGGTGTACTGTGGGCGATGGGCTAGCAACCTGTCACCGCAATATCACATTTAACCATCTGGTTGCCCTGAAATTGCTGAACGTGGCACTGGATTTTTGAATTCATGTGCTCTGCCTACCCCTCCTGGGAATACAGGCGTGATAATATGTATGTATGTATGAATATTTATTAGCAAAAAACATAGATACAGGTACATACAAAGCTTTCTTGAACGAGTAGGCAGAGCACACCAAACACTACATAGGCAAAACCATGACCGTTTTACGTTTATGGCCATTTTCGAGCATTTTTAGAATTTATGTTGGCAGATGTAATAGTGAGAGATTGCTAATCCGTCGCCTAAAATAAACCTTAACCTATTTCTTTTGTCGCTTCTTACAAAATATACGAAAGAAATGGAGAGAAGTAATTCTAAACCCATACCCATTTTACCATGCCTAGTAATAATCATAATTCAGTAGTAGTAGTTAATAGTAATTGTATTTATGACTCGTCTGTCGTAGATTTGTGTCGTCGCACGGACGTGTCGTGTCGTCCGCGTCCGCGGGCCAACTCGCTACACGACCTGACCGGCCTTGAAGGCCAAACATGGTGATTAATATAACACTATGAATAACTAGGTACCTATTAATTTCAATAGAACGTTCATGAACACTGCCACAAAGATATGGACTAAATTGCTCATAGTAAATTGAAAAAAAAAACTAAAACACTCACGAATACATACAAACGCCGCGCCAAAGTTTTCAAACGGGGTAGGCAGACCATACAAAATACACGGTCAAAATTATGACTATATCACGTTAAGCAGCCGCTGCAATGCATATTTTTCAGTTTACAAACATATGAAAAGGCCCCGTGTGGTGCCGGGTTAGAATAGCACCTCCCCCTTTCTTCCCGTGGGTGTCGTAAGAATCGACTCTGGGAAAGGGTTAATGTATTGTGGGCGATGGGCTAGCAACCTGTCACTGTAATATCACGTTTGGTTTGACCATCTGGTTACCCTGAAATTGCTAAACGTGGCACTGGATTTTCGAATTCACGTGCTCTGCCTACCCCTCTTGGGAGTACAGGCGTGAGTATATGTATGTATGTATGTATGAAAAGGTACCTATAGGTAATAGTGACAGGTTGCTAACCTGTCGCCTAATGCATTACTTTTTAAACCTCCATAGTCGATTTTCCCTAAAAAATATAAAAAACATAAAACTACCGTGAGATACACTCATAGTGAAATAACGGATCATCTCACGTTTTTTTATACCGAGATTAGCTCAACATGTTTCAGATCAATCCGCGACCCATCATCTGGAGCTACGCGCCATGGCAGCGGACAGACGCGCACTCCCATTGCCACTGCGCACTGTCGAGCGAATCTTGGTATAAAAAACGTGAGTAGATCCGTTATTTCACAATAAAAAAAAGGAAAAAAAACATACATACATACATACATACATATTCTCACGCCTGTATTCCCATGAGGGGTATGCAGAGCACATGGATTCAAAAATCCAGTGCCACTGGAAAAAAAACTTTTAAGTAAAACGGTTTTATTTTAGTCTAATCAAAGCATTTAAAAACCGTTTTACTTAAAAGTTTTTTTTTACTTTTTTTTGAGTTTTTAGTTTTTTTGTATAATGCACTGTATTCTTCTTGCCAAGACCTTTCAATTGATTCCCATATTGATGGGGTTGATAAGAAATAGGTTATCCGCCATTTTGTAGCGGAGGCCATTTTAAATTTACAATGACAATGAATATACATTTTTGTATTGTCACCAAAACTTAAAGTGTACACCAAATTTCAGATCGATCGGTTGACGGAAAGAGGGTGAAATTTCAATTTCTAAAGAAACAACAAAGAATAATAATAAAGACTAAAACAAACGGGGTAAGCTAAATAAAACCGTTTAAAAACTTTTTAGTTTACTACGAGCATGCTAGCCTGAAACAGTGTCATCGTGTTCGGAACATGCCAAACCTTGTCCCGGCTAGCTCAATTATTTTAGCAAAATCGATTTTGACGAAGCCAAAACACTGGCTTAAATTCTGTATGCTCAACGGACTGAAAGCTGACATTGTCATTAGGTTATTTGATTTGATGACACACAGTAAATGGTAATTTTGTACCCTGTAGATGACTAAATTTTCCGTTCAATTATTGCTCAAAGATAATATTTTATGATTGTTATGTGTAGGTACGTGAATTCTTTAGTTTTCAGAAATATATATACATATACATATTCACGCCTGTATTCCCATGAGGGGTAGGCAGGGCACATGGATTCAAAAATCCAGTGCCACGTCTGGCAAATTCAGGGTAACCAGAAAACTATTATTAATTTAGATAAAATATGAGTTGCGCTATAAAAATCGAAACATTAACTTAATATATCGTAAGAGGCGACTAAGGAATCTAAGTATATTTCAGGCGGCCGGGTAGCAAGTTACTATTGTACCTATTAACTTAAAACCTAAAATAAAACCTAGAAATGACTACGAATCGTAAATTAGTCATGATTATGTCTATGTAGCATTTCGTGTACTCTGCCTGCCCCATTTGTGACTACTGGTGTGATGTATGTGTGTATAATATCTAACCTAGCATAAAAAAACCTCGACAAGGTTTAAAAAACGAAAAATTAGCCGCAAAAACTTGTGAACATAACGAAATTTTCATAATTTTCCAATAATTTTTTGAAAACATTTTTTCTACCGACTCTAATTTTTCAAAAATACCTCATATTACAACATTGCAAGGGCCGTTTCACACAATCGAGACCTAATAAGGTAAAGGACAATAAAAGGGGACAATAGGTGTTTATTCCACAATGGATCCTAGCTTAAGAAGGACTTGACGAGGGATATTAAACAATGCAGATACTTTACTGGTGCGAGATTAACTTCGTTATTATGTTAAAAATAACCCCGCGATGAAATACTGCTGTATACTGTGACGTTGGGTTTTGAATATGGTAACATTTTTGTAATCTTACATTAAGTATACAAAGCCATAAGTTTTAGGTTCTAAGTTAGAAGTTAGTGACAGGTTGCTTGTTGCCAAAAATGTCTTAACCCATTTTCCTTACTTCCTTCTTTGACATCCACGGAAGTAATGGACAGGCGTTATTCTAAATACACCACCACACAGCTGTATACATTTTTAACGCTGCCCTGTAATTCCAATAAACTACACCATGCTTGTTAAAATAAAAAATATAAAAAAATGTATAAATAATTATAAGTATAATACATTTTTTTAATGTCCCCAATTTTTCTTATAAATTTTATGAATCTATTCCGTGACCGCCACATGCATGCTAAATGCATGAAAAATGTACTAACGGAATTATATTTTTTTGGGACAATTTTTATTCACTATCGGTATTAACTGTCCTTATGATTCTGAACAGAAAAAAACATTTTGTTTTCAAAATTGTTAAAACGTACAACTTTCAAAAAACGGTCTATTGACGCCGGATTGTATTTTGACAAGCAAAACTAGCTAACTCGATAGCGGCGGTCGGTCTACCCGCAAATCCGCGCGCAATTTCCGGCATCGCCGATTGATTGTCAGGCCGAATGCCGAAAATCTAACTCCGAAAGCAATCGTTCCCATTATTCTTCATATTTAGGAGTACGCGTTATGGTGAGAGTATGTAGGATGACACTTTGAACGTGTTACTACTTGTTGAAACATGACTAAGAGTAGACTATTCTGAAATTTTGTTAACACTTCATTGGGCAGAAGGCTTTTTTTGCTATCCGTACATATTTATTATTTATCCTAGATTCTGAGACCACATATCAAGTCAATGGGATCAACTGTTGAAGAGTTTCCTCCTGCTGAGACTATCCTGGCTTAGCCACTAAAATTGTAAAACCAGATTAGTAGATAAATTGTCATCCAACTTACACAAGTATAAATATCAATTGGCAACCGGAATATGGATCAAATTTAACTTGTAAGATTTAAGAGGAAATGGAGCGGTCACATTTTGTATGGAAACGTAGTCCCCTGATTCCTCGCTGGATATTACCCGTAGAACAATGATTTTTTACATCAACAATCTAATGATATATTAGCATGTTCCCATGTTTTCCTTTTTTTCTTTATTGAACTATTAAAGGAGATATTAACCTTCAAAAACATGAAAAATTGGCAAGTTTTTTCCGTTGTGTTCAAACCTCTAGAAACCAATTTTCACACAATTATATCAAAATATAAGAACATAGAAACACAGTTATGACATTTCTTATGGCTAACATACACGTAACAGTATACTTGCGCAAGCCTGGACTTGCACAAATAGACGTATATGTAAATTTGCGCAATTATCTTCCAACACACGTAACAGTATACTTGCGCAAGTCCAGGTACTGTTAACGCAAGTATACTGTTACGTGTATGTTAGCCATTAAACATTTCATGAAAAAACATATTTAATCGGTTAAGTTTTGGAGAAGAAATCAGGGGACTACGAAACGTTGTTTTTGAATAATTTTTATAGGTATTTTCGGTCCGAGCTGTAGTTGTTCTTATCGCACTCGACGTCGTCTGGGCAGGTCACGGCGCGACAGCAATAGATTTAGCAAATACCTATTTTTCAATTCCTTCGACCGGCATATTTCCTCTTAATTACAACCAAACAAATAAACATCGGGACAAAAACTTAAAAAAACGAAGTAAATGAACAACAGTGAAGCTTGAAACTAATAACAATCACGATTATAAGCAACAAAGTAAACAGCTAAAGTACTACTAGCTAGACAAAATACGACCCGACAGTCCCTTCAAAAATATTCATTCATCAGCAAATTTTTATAACAACATCCAACCACGGCGCCCGCTCGAAAACTCACCGCAGCCCTGCTCAAACTTCTTGCGAAATTCGAACAAGCACCCTCAAACTTTTAAACCAAACACCACACGCAAATTCGACCCCTAGGGATTCCCGAGCCGTGCACAAAGATGATGAA
>BHDV01012800.1:111559-122356 GCA_005406045.1 Adoxophyes honmai
GGTATCCGACCACAGAGTGGAGAAATTCAATTCACAAAAAATTGTTTGAGTAGCTTTTTGTCCGTTTTAGAAGTAGTTCTGATTAATCTGACTTTTTATACTGAATATTGATATTTTATTGCTATAGGTACAATACTTAGTGAGTGTTTATAATTAATCAACGTTATGGTTTAGTTAATGATTTTATTTTTTGTACAAATTAACGAATTGTAAAATTTTAATTTTGAAAAGTTTAACTTTGTAGCTCACTAGCGCCACATATCGTCGATTAGCCGAATCAGACAATCCTACATCGCACCAACGAAGAATGAAGATCGTTTGCATAAATACAACTTCCAACTTTCTCTCTGTGGGCTTCCGTCCCCAGGCATAACATCTGCCTGGAGAGAGATCTTTCTATTGGAGTCTTTATCACAACTTGTAGGTAAGTATTGGATTCCATTGTAAACGACGAGCAGTTATTGTAAATAAATTGTTAAATGAGTAAACTATTTGAAAGTATAAAATATTGATTTAGCTACATAAATCACAATAATAATATGGTGAAATGATCAAATAAAGTTATGTATACAACAGAACTGTCCATAATATTATGCGTTAACGTTTGGCAATTCGAGGTTTTTTCAAGAAATTCGCCTTTCGACTCTTTTATGTCTCTTTACATAATTCGTAGTCCAATAATAGTCAACTATTTGATGTAAAACATTAAAATGCACGAATACCCTCGACAACGTTTGTGTAGATTTCCAAAATGCCCTCGAGTACAAAAAGTTTCAAGTGTCCTTTTCCACATCAAAGGGCATGTCAAATTAAGGCAAAGGGTCGAGTCCAGGGATTAGACATACAAACAAATACATTCAGACGTTCATAACAAAACGTATGATTTATACCTATTATACAAGGCTGTGACAAATCCACTCTGGCGATAATTCGCTGGAGTGTAAATAAACTAGTATATATTATATATACATACAATACATACATACAAATCACGCCTATGTTCCCAAATGGGGCAGGCAGAGCACACAACATAAATATGACGGACAAAACAAATGTCTATTGCACGCCTCGCAGCCACTTCTAGAAAATTAATAACCACTGTTTTAACAAAACATCTTTGTTTAGAATTTCAATATCGATCTTCTCCGTAAATAAAACGGGTATGATGAACCGGCGACCAAAATATATTTTTACACCGCCGAATCGTTAGCGGACGATATTTCACATTGATTAATTGATATCGGTCTCGTTTCAAATAAATGGAATACTGATTGAAATTCTCACTCAATTTTCTGTAATACGTTTCGGAAATAATTTTTTGGTTATTAATTTAAGGGAAAAGCGGAATGTATTTGGAACAGTTTTAGCATACTTCTGTTTCATTGTCTCTTGGTAGTTAAGTAGTCGACTAAAAAATCGAATCGTGATTCGAGTGGCATTCGACCGTGTCCCAGCACGCCCGCAATTGGCAGCCTGCCGGCTCACGGCATTATTGTTTAAAATATATGGTGTATTGTTTAAAATTGGTCATCTGATGTTTGATCATGACTAGCGACTTAGATTACGTTTTACAAAATTTGTCGATTTCTGCGTACTTCCTAAAACTTACGAACTAATTCTGGTTCTAAGTACATTTAATTAAACCAGGATAACATTTTGTATTGAAATAAAACACGTTTAGTTTCTAATTTCAAAAGAGTCACGATAAAATACTTATATCTAATGTCATTTGGTTAAATCGACAATAAATACTTTACCCAATGTAAGTTTCTCTGTGGACTTACCTGAAAAAAAAAAAAGAAATTGATTAAATTAGTTTAGGTAGAACAAATTCAAATTTTAGTAAGGAAATGTGTTTAGGGATAGGTACTAAGCGATAGGCTGGCATATCTTTTAACTGTTTTTCACCCAAAAGTTTTGTTAAAAATTAAACTGGATAAGAAACGTGAAGAATAATTTTGACTATGATTGTAACGGAGATTGATGAATGTGGATGAAGCAAAAGAGGTATGTCAGGATCGTAGCGAGTGGAACAAAGTAGTCTCTGCCTACCCCTGTGGGAAAGAGGCGTGGCGATATGTATGTATGTATGTATGTAACGTTTCGTATGTACCTAATTCATTCGAGAAAATAGACATGATCATAATCATAACTTATAGTGTGAGATCGAATTAAAGATCAAAAATGTAAACAAACAACTGTCAATATCAAAGTGACATTCCAGATGTAGTCAACCTTTTTTGTTACTAATTGATATAATTGTACTAATTCTATTAATTTTTTAACTACTTTTAGTTTATTGATTCGTAACAATAAAGCAATGGCAACACGTTTGTTTACATTTTTGATCTCTAATTCGATTTCAGACTTTACAAAAAAAAATCCATTATTCACTTGACAAAAATACGCAAATTTTCCGATCAAGCAGTCTCCCGAAATAACTTTTTAATTTAAAGTCCCACATTTCCGCATCCTCTGAGGGGCGTATTAAATACAAGATTGAGTTGTTTAGAAGATTAATAATCAGACGAATACACCAATTTTCCTCTTAACTTGGAAAACAACGTAAATTTTTTATTAAATCGAAGAGCGTTTTAAAAGCATCGATGGAGGTCGATGGAATCACGGATAAATGCGTGCATGAGGAAAAATGGACGTTGCTGGCGAAAACGGTTCTAAGGTGTTCTTGTTTTAAGCTTTTTATACATACATACATATTCTCATGCCTGTATTCTCATGAGGGGTAGGCAGAGCACATGAATTCAAAATTCCAGTGCCACGTTTAGCAAATTTAGGGTAACCAGATGGTTAAACGTGATATTGCAGTGACAGGTTGCTAGCCCATCGCCCACAATACACTAACCCTTTCCCAGAGTCGACTCTTACGACACCCACGGGCAGAAAGGGGGAGGTGTTATTCTACCCCGGCACCACACGGGGAAGCTTTTTATAATTATGTATATTCAAAAAGATATCAGTTTTATGTAAATCTAGCTTTTGCATGCGACTTCGTCTGCGCTTAAATGTTGTGTTCAGAAATATCCTATCTTGAACTAATTCCTTAGTCGCCTCTTACGACATCCACGTAGCAAATGGACATAGGTATTCTATTCTAAACCCGACACCACACGGAAAATGCAATAACATACAATGTCTATAATGTTATTACTCGAGCGTTTCAACCGTCTCATTCATCTGGCTAGATTTTGTATGAATCTGCTGCAGCTTTTGATAACGCTTATGACTATTAGTTAAAAGTTTATATTCCTGTAGATGACTAAACGACGGTACCAGAATACATATACAGAATATACATAATATAATATAATATAATGAGACGGTTGAAACGTTCGAATAAATGCCCAATGTTGAACATTAAACTACCCTCTGACTCACCCATGTTTGATATTTTACGGATAACCCACGTATTTACATCGAGTTTAGCTCGACATGTATCGAATTAATTCGTAGCTCTTCATCTAGCCGCGGCGGCTGCTGCTTCCAAACGCGCACTGCGCGCCACCGCTCTCTTCGCGCGACTGCTCGTGCTCGACGAATCTGATACCGACGCACAACTACCTTCGTTATTATCATAACATGTCGAGCTAAACTCGGTTTAAAAAAGTGAGTTATCAGTAAAATTTTAATGCCCAATGTATTCAGAAATATGTGTACCTACGTAATACTAAAAAATCGTTATCAGAAATCGTTTTCGACCTCCAAAAGCGACGTCTCAAGTCCTTTCTTTTAATAACCGCGGAATAATTTTATTCCATCAAAGGGCTCGTTAAAATTGACTCACCCCCTATAGGGGTAGAAAGGCCCCAGAGGGCTAGTGATTTATATTTGTTGCCCCCAAAAATAACTAGATTTCGGGGTAAGAGGGAGGTGTAAAGTGAATACGGATAAATTACATTTTGTTCCTCCGATTATCTTTTGTTTCGCACATGGTTTTTTTACTTCTCCCCCGGGAATTGGGGATGTAGTTTACTGTTAGTGTTGGGGGATGGGTTAGACTCGTAGATATAGGGATGGTGGATGTTTGGGTGTAACAGAATGTCGTGTAGTGTTAGGGTGCTCACAAAAAAAAAGTTTTCGTGCGGGTCGGTGCCGATGCAGGGTCAACTTGCATAAAGAAATATGTAAAACTGAAACCTGTTTATAAGTGAACGTATAAGTAAAAACAAATGAATATTATACCTGCATAGATTTATCTGTGCTGGAAACCTGTTGATTTATGTAAATATCGTCCTATCCTACGAAAAGAGCCACAATCGCCATAGTGGCTTTTTTCTTTTATTGTAAAATCAAATTCTACGCCTCAAGTTACATAAGATGACATCAAAATTTTATGTAAAATCTTATTTTATTACATAGTAAATTGATTTTTTCAAAAAGCCACAATTGCATTCGGCATATTTTCAACGCGGAAAAGAGCCATTAATATATTAGTGTCCTTTTTCGTCGTGCGATTCTGAGCGATGCGAGCAGGAGTAGAGGGCGTAACCGCCGTTACTCCCGTACTCGGCGGACATCGGCGCGTGAGCAGTGTGAGTGATGTGACATTCTGACGATATAAATTTACGCTTAGAAGTTTGTTAACTGTTTGTAGGAAATACAAAACGAATCGTCGAGGCCAAAAGCTATTAATAAATGGTCACAAAAACCGATGAAGAACAAAAGACAAATGTACCGAGTAACTAATATTAAATGAATTGTAATAATTCAATCATTATTTGTATCAAATTTTGTACTTTTATTACCTTTACATATTTATAATTAATGTTTAAATAAAATTAACATGATTTGTGTAAGAAATTAACAGGTTTTAATGAAGTGATGGAAAATCCGATGATTAAAGCCCTAACGGTAATTGTGGCGGTTTTTTTCGGAATTGCTTAATTTCTGTTGTATGGCGAACGTGTGGCCACAATGACGTTTGTGGCCTTTTTCTACGTACGAATTTAGTTTTATCTCGTATTTACTAAAATTAAAGCATTTCAGGACATTTTTTGGATGGATTACTAACTAAACAAAGTAATTAAAACGAAGTTTTTACTTTTTTGATAATAATGTGTTTTTCAAGGCGTCAGTTGAGTTTTTCTTTTCAGGCCTTAATGACAGTTAGGGCTTTTTTCCGGTATAATGTTGCTTGCATTTCCGGTTCTTCTTGATGTATAAATACTGTTTTATTTGCTTTGTGAGGCTATGAATTTGCACGAGCTTTTTTGATACATACACACCTCTCGCGTCTGTACTTTTTGATAATAAAATGAAAAGGGTTCTTGTCAATTTTAAATAATTCATCGACTGGGATATTTATTATAAGTATATAAATTCTTTCCATGATATTATCCATAGTGTGTGATGATCGTTCAAAAACATTTTTTCAAGTCATTCAGGTCAAATTCATTCGACCGGTGAACAAATAGACAAAACTACACATTTATAAATAGTGTGAGGCATGTTTAAATGTAAACTAATTTTATATCAAACTTTTCAGAGAAAAAAAATCAAGAGTATCCATTGCCTCCTGGAATTGAGAAAGAGAAGAATTTACTATAAGAGAGAACTAAATATTTACAACTTGACTGTATTTATTTGAATTAGTCAAAAAACTTGGGAATTGTTACATGAAGACTGAAGTTACGACTAACATACACATACATAATTCTCACGCCTGTATTCCCAAGAGGGGTAGGCAGAGCACATGGATTCAAAAATCCAGTTCACATTTAGCAATTTCAGCAGGGTAACCGATGGTTAAACATTGACCCCTTTCCCAGAGTCGACTCTTACGACACCCACGGGAAGAAAGGGGGAGGTGCTATTCTAACCCGGCACCACACGGGGCCTAGTTACGACTAAAAAAGTTGCAAATGAAATAAGCAGTGGTTTATAAAGGTATATTGCTTTGTTCTGAACAAAACAGAAACCGTTTCATATTTTTTGCTTTTTATATGGTTGAAAAATATGACACTGAAAACATCACACACAGATTTCTCGAGGTAGGCCATATGCAGAAACAATTTATACTCTGGATCAATGGTTTAATCTGGTAAGGTGGGCTAAAACTACAGGGGAGGCAAATAGAGTAAAAGAAATAAAGTTAGAAGACATTTTGAATTTTCGTGACCTACTAAATGGAAAAAAATTGACAAAAAACAAGGACGGTGAAAAAGTAGCGTAGAGCAGGGTCAAAGAAGTGAAAATAACCAAAGTAAGGTGTAAAAAATTTAAGACTCAGAAATGATAAACATTCTTAAAATGTCAAGAAGGAACAAAACGTTGTTGTTACAAATGTTAAAAGAGCATTAGCATTACAAACAAAACAAAGATAAACTAAGTATAAAATCATCACCGCGTGAAGACTAACTATGCAATTATGTTAACTAGCAAAAGCTGATAAAAAATCATAATTAATCATAATTTGACGGCCGGATAGCCCAGCGGTTAGAGAACCTGACCGTGAAGCTTAAGGTCCCGGGTTCGATCCCCGGTTGGGGCAGACGTTTGTATGATGAATACGAATGTTTGCTTTCGAGTCTTGGATGTTTATCTATATATATGTATAAGTTTATCCGTTAAATTGCCTACTTTGGGACTAGGTAATTGGTGTAAAAATTGTCCAGTGATATTTAAAAAAAAAAATAATAATAATAGCTAAAGATAAAAATTAAAAGAAATATTCAAGTAAATGAGTACTGAGAAGATTTCAGTTTATGTTTTTATGCCTTATTTTTATAACTAAGTATGTGTAGATAAATATATTTCGTTACCAATGTATACATACATAACGTCACGCCTCCGTCCCACAAGGGTAGGCAGAGACTACTTTGTTCCACTTGCTACGATCCTGACATAACTTTTTTGCTTCATCCGCATTCATTTATTTCCTCATATACATGCTCGTCGGTTTTGGGTAGGTACTCTTGACTTGACTTGCTTCTAAAACGTCCGCGATTTGGTCACGGAACGTACGTCTAGGTCTTCCCCTCCCTATGCACCCATCCACATTCCCCGTATAAAGATTAGTCATTCTTCTTTCATACATCCTCTCTATATGACCAAACCAACTAAACATACTTTTTCTATCCTAGTCACTATAGGTATCTGCATGAAAAAACAAAGTAGATACCAATTTATACCCAATTAAATTAAAACTAAAGTTAGTTTTAATACGTTCATTGTTTAAAGAATTATTACTATGGAGTGCTAAATAATTAGCATCAGTATTAAAAAATAACCAATTTTATTACTTTTTTATTTTCAATTAATATTTTATGATACATATATATTGTGTTTAACCAAAATTAAGCATTTTTACATAAGTAACTAGTACGTATTCAAAGAATAATTTTTGAAAAATGGTCATAATGGCACTTGTGGCCCTGAATTTTCCGATGATAAAAGCCACATTGTCGGTAATGGCTCACTTACACTGATTTACTCCGGCGAAAAAGGATTTAAGGGACAAAATTTTATTACAAAATATAGTTACGAGCATAAATCAAAATTTAATAAGACCCTAGAACACAATTCCACATAACCTAATTGCCAAAACATTTTATTTTTAATTATCTTTTTTAGGAAACACGAAAATGCTTCTCCTGAAAAGTTGGCTTTTTGCAATTGTGGCTCTTTTCGTAGGATAGGACGATATGTAATAGATGGTTTGGGCACGTGGAGAGAATGGATGAATCAAGGATATGTAATGTAAGCAAATAGCTAGGGCAGATTTTTAGTTACGAACTTTTAAAGCGTCTTAAGAACTCACAGCAACCAAAGAATATGAAATATTCGTAAATGATTTTCGATGATTTTGTTATATTTAGGTAAGGCCAGGTTAAAAAGATAATATTTAAAATCGCTAATGTGATATTTATTTTTCCGGAGCGGCCATTTTTTTGTTATCCGATGTTGCCAGACTAAATAATTATTTTTTCCTATTTACATTCATAAAATGATTTCTATATTTAAATTGTTTGTATATCAATCAATGGTAATTATTATTTAATTCCTTAATTTTGCTGTTTTAATTTTGTAAAACATATACAGTAATAGCGAAATTAATTTTCCTATATGGATACTCCTTGACGTACAGTGACACTAGCGGAAACTTTTGGAACCTGTTTGGCGGCGTAACCTTTGCCTTTATTGTATTTTATTTTTATTTGCAACAGCAATGTACTTTTCCTGTGTCTCTTGGCGTAATTATTGTTTCTGCTTAGAATTTCATAATTAGAAACAGTTTTTTCGAAAAATATACCATAAAACGAAGGATTTATGCTTATCGGTGAATATAAATTACTCCTTGCTTGGTACTTGACGTCTTAACTCTTTAACCTACTCGTAACAATCGTACAATACGGCATTTTCAAAGGATTTTAGCGCAGTTCCGCACGGCGATGCAAACATCATGTCACTAAACAAGTATGATCGCGTGGTTCTTTAACTATGATCATTTGATCATACCTGTGGTGCGCCTGCCGTGCGCATATTGCCAATCCAACCTTCTTTATCTAATCCGTGCTACAGTGCATTAAATCATATGATAAACAGTGACATAACCTCTATATCTTCTAAGTATAATAACTGAAAATCCTGGCTTCCTAAAATTACGATTTTTTTTTCTTAAGTATCAGCAATACATGCTCTTTAAAACAAGGTATATTTCATTCATAGACGCTTACTTCATTTATGAACTAAATTCATGTATGGGAAGCTGCCCTACCTCTTTACAAGGGAAGTGTGTTAGGGCAAGTCGGTCGAGGGCGCCCTCGAAAAACGTATATCGACCAAATCGGCGATGTACTAAACAAAGCCCTAGGAGTACCCGAAACCGTCGAGCGTGTATGACGAGAGTGATGAATGTGAGTGAAGCGAGAGAAGTACGTCAGAATAGAAGCGAATGGCGCTCTGTTGTCTCTGCCTACCCCGCAGGGAATAAGGCGTGACGGTTATGTGTGTATGTATGTAATAGATGTTCGTGGTATGATAACGACAAACCATACTTAAAACCTCCTTAGCCTGACTCCTTAGCTAGCCTCTTATTACATCTGCGGAAGAAATGGAGAGGTGTTATTCTAAACTCAACACGATGAATGAATAACTGATTATTTTGTACTTGTACAAAAGGATATTTAACATTTGTATTTAAATCGGGATTAGGTAGAGCACACAAAATGCTACATAGGCAAAACCATGACTATTGGCATACCGTAGCCAGTTCTAGCATAATTATTATGTTAGCTAGTGACAGGTCGCTAGCCTGTCACCTAAAACCTCAACCTATTTCCTTAGTCGCTTTACAACATCCACGGAAGAAATGGAGAGATGTTATTCTAAACCCGACACCCATGAATAATACAAGCCTATTTGAGACCACAAGTTGTGAATTGGTCCGTGATATTTGTTTTTTATCTATTAGCAATTGTTGAACAAACTAAATGTAAGCACAATTGGAAAACTTTCAACAGTCGATGACCGCAAACGGGAGGTTAGTGGATGTGAACCGAATAGAGTAAACGTTATATGATAAATGTGGATTTTACAAAGGCTCTTGCGACCACTCTTTGATAAATAAAAATCCGCATAGAGTTTTAAAGTGGTCTTCACATAGTTGTACAGGGTGAAATCAAAACGGTGATTTAAAATAAGTGTTTATTACTCAAAAGAGTAAACTTACAAATTGGTAGGTTTGCTCTGTTTATATTTGCGACAAAACTTTTTATTGTACTGCAGTAGAATCAACTAATTTAACATAATATGCCCTGCAGTGGGACGTATATAGGCTGATGATGATGATGATGATGATGATTAAAAACATAAAGAACTGTAAGAAATAGGTTAAGGTATATTTTAGACGACACGTTAGCAACCTGTCACTATCATACCTGCCAATTTGAAACCTTAGAGTAAAGTAAAAAAAGTAAAAACTCTTTATTGTACAAACAGAAGACATACAAATAAGTCACAGACAAAAATGTTGATGTACAAAGGCGTTAAAAAAGCCAGATGTGGCCACGAGGCGTCTATTAGACATGGTTTTATCTATGCAGCGTTTCGTATGCTCTGCCTACCCCGTCTAGGAACACAGGCGTGATGTATGTATGTAACACGGACATCTTGAACTTACAACAAGCCTTCTTCCCCCAGTTTACATTCAACACATTCTATAAATACATATTTTAACGCAAAGTTCCCGTGTATTCCTGTTTCGCGATATTGTTCCTGTCATCGGCAGCCTTCCCCCCTCCCTATATATGTATGCAAATATTACGTATTTACTGTTATGGGAGACACCCTGTAGGAAGGAAAGGTAATTATAAATTATCATGGAAAGAAATTGTTGTGGTGTCGGGATAGAATAACACTTCTCCATTTCTTCCGTGGATTTCGTAAGAGGCTTAGTCGCCTCTGACCCTTAGGGGTCTCCCCCATTAAGCTAAGCGTCCATAGGTCTGCATCGCACGCATCGGACGCATCGGATTCAATCAGATGTAGATGATGATGATATCAGTAGTATGTAGAAATGCGATGCGTACGATGCGGACAGGTGGACGCACTTGTATGAGTTTCTATACAAAGAATACTACAATCCGTTGCGTGCGATACGTCCGATGCGTACGATACCGACAAGTGGACGCTTAGCTTAGTCGACGCCATTTTGGCAGAACGCGGACGGAAAAAGCTTTATGTCAACGCAATAAGAAGGTTTAGGTATGCTTTAGGCAACTTTAGCGACCAGTCATTACTGGAGGGGCAGGGACGTACCTATTTTTCAGGATCAGGTCA